>JAANYP010003185.1:24352-290596 GCA_020465985.1 Centrapalus pauciflorus
CATAATATCTCGTACATAACGGGTCATGTACCTCATCATCCAGGTCTCACGAGGTCAACGGTCCTCCCGCGGGTCCAATATCCTATTCATAAATCACCTCATCCTCACGTTCTCCGTCAATGGATGAGAGCCGCGCGGAGGTGCAACGGAGTTTTCAGGAGATTCGTGACCTGATCGCTACTTCCCGATCTAATGCGAGAGATACTTTGACATCTGCTCCTACTGGTGGGGGAAATATTGTGGAGACTGGGACTGGCGGACGACGACCTGATCGTGCTTCGTTCAAGGCCTTTAAGGGGTCTGGGACCAAGGAATTTGACGGGACTATGGAGCCTGTGAAGGCTGTAGAGTGGCTAGAGTGTGCGGAGAGGGCATTTCGCCTGAGTCATTGCTTAGAGACGGATATGGTGGAGTATGCTGCGGGGATGTTAGTAGGTCCAGCGTTGACATGGTGGAAGAACACATCGAGAGCTATTGGTTCTGATCTGGTGGGGACGATGACTTGGGCTCAGTTTAGGAAGAGATTTCAGGATCAGTACTGTCCAGCTGACTTGACTAGGGAGATTGAGAGACAGTTTTTAGATCTACGACAGGAGGGTCTGACAGTTCAGGATTATGAGGCGGTCTTCAGGGAGAAATCACAGTTTGTGACGAGATATGCGCTAGATGAGGAGACGAGGGTAGATATGTTTGTGACTGGACTTCGTGCTGAAATTAAAGAGTTTGTTGAGATGCAGAGCTATAAGACCCTTGAGGAGGCAGTTATGAGTGCGCGGAAGCGCGAACGAGCACTGTTAGGTTCTACTACTTCTTTGATGACATCGCCCAAGAAAGCTAGGACTGCGGAACCTGATCGGTTATTTCAAACTTCAGCAAAATCATCTGGTTCTTCTTTCTCCCAATGTCAGCAACAGTATACATCACAGACACAGATGCCACACAAGTGTCAGCAGTGTGGGAAGAGGCATACTGGGGTATGTAGTGGCTTTTCTAGAGGGTGTCACGCATGTGGAGATATCAGGCACATCAGAGTTAATTGTCCGATACATCCGTTGATTTGCTTCGATTGTGGGATTCAGGGTCATGTAGCGAGGAACTGCCCTCAGCGGGGGCAGAGTCAGAATATGAGTACAAGCATTGCATCTATGAGTCAGCAAGCTGCAGGACCAGCTCAGTCGAGGAGAGGCGACACTGATAGAGTTCCGACCCGTGCTTTTCAGATCACGGCTGATGCGCCCTGTGAGACTCCTAATGTGGTTACGGGTATTTTTGACTTAACGCTTTACTTGATTATTTGTTATTTAACTGGGGTGTCACTATTCATTTTTATTAATGTGCCTCTTTTGCATGTCATCTGAATGTAATTCTTTTATATAGTTTGATTTCATTGATGTTGGGACCGTAAGCGAGCGTGTGTCATAGGCTTCAAAGATTTTCATATATGCTTAGTCTTGGTGATCAAAATTTCACTTTAGAGTTTGTAGTTATAATTACTAGTGGATTGAAGGTGATTGTGGTATGAATTAGTTGGATGCTTATAATGCTCATGTTATTTGTTCAAGAAGTAAGATTTAAATTTCGAATGAGTAGATAACAATATATATAATTTATAGTGTTTTGATGCAACAAGGAAGAGTAAACACTTATGCATTGAAATAGTAGAAAATTCATTAGAGTAAATATTCTGTATACGACTAAGAATTGACCGCGATTATGTTTACATTGAGGTTTTGGAGATGCTATTTATAAGCCATGAGATGTCTACTAGTTAATAATACTTGAAGACGTAAATCTTAATACAGCATGTACAATAGAAAAGGAATTTATTGAATTGTTGAGGTAAGCATTATCGGTTAACTTTTGAAGTTTGTGCACATGATTAAATTCAGATTATTTGCGAGTGATTGAGAGTTATCCAGTATCGACCGAAGATATATTTGGTTTAAGCATAGATCACCTGAGTTTGAAGTTAATGGTTATGTGATGCTAATAGTATCGTATGGGAAGGAGATTATACAAATTAAGAAGTTTAATCTTAAGTTCATTGTAATGTGTTGGATTATAAAGTGCATAGGTGCGCAAGATTATCAATTATAATTACCAATGGAGTTGTTAATGTACATGATGGATGTGATTTTGATTTTATAAAATTTTTTTTGAAGAATACTGATAGGATGATACCCACTCAGAATGATAAGATTGATACGATACATAGAAATGTCAAGATGATTTAATCAAGGTGGCGTATTACCGAAATCCGAATTATACGTGGAAATTTAAAACAGAGATGTAAGTGAGTTATTCGGTTTACCCTAATTTTAGATGATCTCGAGGACGAGATCAATTCAACTTGTAGGAGATTGTAACACCCGTTAATTTCGAAGTAATTAATTAAGTTCGAGTCATTTGATTTAATTATTAATTCGAGAAATATGATATAAAATTCTCAAATAATGTTGTTAGACATTTAAAATGTTGACTTTTGTATTTTAAGAATTAGGAGTTATTTTTAGAATATATTTATGGGGAAAAATGTGAACAAAAAAAAAAAAATAAAAAAAAAATAAAAAACTATAAAAATGATAAAATCGTGAATGCATAATGGGACCATTATAACAAACCTAAATACTCATCCCTATCACCACTTTCACCATGATCTTCATTTTTTCCATAACACATACAAAAACACACACTAAAATCTGATATTTATTATAAAGAATGTGAGGTTGAAGTTTAAAGATTTAAATCATCACCATTGGTGTCATCTTCTTCATAAGTTCATCATCTTCAATTCAAATCACCATTTGGAGGTTCATTAAGGTAATCATCAACACCATAACAATCATTACATATATGTTTCAATCATAAAATATATTTCTGAGTATAGTATAATATGGAATCAAAAATTTGAAACAATGATGAACAACACCTCTACAATTTGGTTTCAAAGATTCAAGAACAACAAATGTATATTTCATGGATCTTGGTTAATGAATCGAAAACTCAAATATAAAATGATAGAATGCAAAATCAAATTATACGTGTTGTGTGGAGGCATGGTCGGCGACTGCCCGGTGGTGGTGGCAGCCACCCGCGGCGCCCCTGGGTCTGTCCAATTTTCCTCTCGTCTTTTGATCTGGAATTGCACATAGGGAGTAGGGGGTGTTGTGGTCGAAAAACGACCGGAGTGTGAGGTTCAGCGGCGGCATGGCCGGTGGCCACCGCCACCATTTTGTTATTTCAACGGTGTTGTGCTGCTGTCCTTTTATATTATTTCTTTCTGTTTTCGATTCACCAAAGGGGGAGAGGTGAGAGTAAGGGTGTGTGTGTGTGTTGAGATCGGATTTCGGCCGGAGCTGCGGTGGCCGGCGTCCTTGTTCCTTCGGCCGGCGACTGTTTGCCCTCTTCTTTCTTCTGTTGCCAGCCGAGAGAGGAAAGGAAAAAAAAGGGGTTAGTTTTCTTTTATTTTTATTTATTTATTTATTGATTTAATTCTTTTATTTTGTGATTTGGTTTAGGGTTAGGTTAGGTTTTAATTTTGTGGGCTTTTTGGGTTTTAAATTGTTTGGGCTGGCTTCTTAGTTGGCTTTTGGGTTCTTTCTTTTAACTTAAATTGTTATTAGGTTAGATTTTTTTTTTTTTTTTTGTTTAGCATTGGGCTTAATTAAATCATATCGGGCTTCTAAATTCAACTGAGTTTGGGCTGATAGTTATATATTAAGAATCTTTGGTTTAAAAATTTAATATGGGTTAAAACTTTTGAGTTTAATTTGTGGGCCTTTTAATTTATAATTTAATTTGGGCTATTAATTAAACTAAGGATTAAAGGATTGAGTTAGTTCAAATGAGGTAGTTATATAAATTTATGTTGAGTTGGGTTATGTTGGGTTAATTTTATTTTATTTTATTTTTTAGTCCATTACAAATTCACTTTAGGTGTAATTATTATTTTGGTTATATGAATATTGTTGGTTTATATAATACAGAAAGGAAGTTGTAACTTGATGGCCCATTTTATTAAGATGGTGAGTTACTCATGTAATTTTAATTAATAAATTTATAATAGTTGGTGAGACAGTTAAAGTTAAATTATCACGTTAATTTATAGAATTACTTTATTAATGTAACAAAGATACATCATATTATGCGGAGGAGTACAGATTAATTATTAACAAAGGGGTTAGTAAACATTAACAAATAAATCGAAACTTACCGATTTAATCCTTGAACTTTAATTAATAGAATTGAGGATGAACTTAGTTACTTATAGAGTTAAGAATATTGATAAATAAGCAATGTACTTTGTTATCAGGACTCTATTGAATAGATCGAGATGTGTGACTCTCAATAGTATTTTCAGTTGATATCGAGTTGTCACTGGCGAGTACGGATTGCAGACACTGTGAGTAATTGATTTAATTTCGCAAATGATCATAAATGATATGCTTGCACTGGATATCTCTTTCGTTTCTATTACCATGATTATTCTTTAACCACCATGCTTAGCCTTGAATGTTGTTATTTATTTCGTTGCCTTGAGCCGATATCTGTGAACCCTTTCCCCAGTATGCATACTGTGTATTATGTGGATTAAGCGAGGTTGCTGTGTGCTTCCGAGTTGTATGGCGGGCGAGCCGCATGTTTTGTACACGTGCTAACCGAGCGAGTCGTACGCCGTGTACTTGTTATCGGGCGAGCCGGTAACAATACCTATTCGTGTATGCTAAATCGAGCGAGTCGTAATGCTACACATGTTGAATTTGAGCTGATATTTGTGTTGAACATGTTATATATGTTTGTCTGTGCTTTTAAATCTGTTACTCGCTAGGCGACGGCTTACCCCGGTTGTGGGGGCAAATTTTCAGGTTTAGCTGATAAGGGAAAGGCGCCAGCTTCAGGAACTAGAGTTTGAGCATTTATGGTATCAGAAAGACTTCCGCATTTACTCTGATTTATATTTTGTATTTGGGATGGGTAGATCCCCAGACTTTCAATTTGGCTGTAATAATTAGATGTTATATTTTAGCGCACTCTGAATTTGGTGGTTTTAGTTTATTTATATATTGAAATTTGAAGTTTGAGATTAGAACGTTTTATTTTATTACTTCGAGGTTTATGTTGCAAATTTTAGTAAAAACGTCGCGTTATTAGAACGGGGCGTTTCATAATCATAGGCCTAAAGTCTGTCGAAATAAAACTTCTATCTGCCCCTGAATCAAATAATATGGATGCATAGTGATCATTTAAGAGGAAAGTACCAGTCACCACGTTTGGGTCTTGCCTTGCCTCCTCAGCTCCTAGTGCAAAGGCTCTTCCTCTAGCTTGTCTGTCCGGGTTTCGGTTGTCGCCAGGGTTTTTATTCAGCTTAGGGCATTTATTTCTGAAGTGCTCTTGGCTTCCACATTCGTAGCAAGCCCTTTTTCCGTCCTTGCTTTAATCCATGCCACACTAGGGATGTTACCTGCTGGCGTTCCCACGACCGGCTGGGATGCTCCAGCAGTCTCAGTGGGTGGTGCTCTCATCGCTGCCCTAGCAGGTATTAGAACACTCTTCTTCGCGGTGGCTCAGATACGGGGTCCTCGAAGTGCTGGTGGGGGGTACGCTGGTGCTGGCTGGGGTAACACAGTCCTAGGTGGTGCTCGCGGATCCGAACTTGGGGTATACTCACTGGACTCCTCCTGTTCATGCTCGGAAGGATCTTCTTCTTCCTCAGAAATCCGCGGGTTGTTATTTGGGCGACCAGTAATGTAGCTCGATGCGTCAGCCGAGTAAGAAGTACGGGATGATGACGAGCGCGACATGGTGCTAAAAAAATACACGTTTGTTGCTAAGTATGTATCTATCGCTTGCATAAAGTAAGTATCCTTGTATCATCTTACTTCTAAGGCATAAGCATAAGGGTCTCGCGTACCGAGATACGACCATCCTAGACACCATCCCTTTGGTTATATCGACTCGTGAATATATGTTTTCAAGGTAATAGTATAGGCTTAGAAACTTCTATTAGTAGTTCAGGTTCTTTGGGGTAACATGCAATGATCACACATGCACACATAATGCAATTTTATAAAAGTAGTTGTAGTGAAAAAAAAAGATGGTTTTTAAACATACTCCTAGTGTAACCACTTCAAGTCATGCATTATTGTTTATTAATTAAGCAAAGGTGGCCAAGCTTTGGTTAATTAAGAAACAATAATACTATAACTGACTTAGTTAAACTAGTTATATGTAAAATATATTTTGAAAACAATGTTTCGAGTGGTTGGTTATAGTTAAAAGGTTTTCCAAATGAAAAACTTGGTATTCTCTATAACCTTAGGCTCTGATACCAAAAACTGTCACACCCCGCTAAAGTGGAAA
Source organism: Centrapalus pauciflorus (assembly GCA_020465985.1). Classification (NCBI taxonomy): domain Eukaryota; kingdom Viridiplantae; phylum Streptophyta; class Magnoliopsida; order Asterales; family Asteraceae; genus Centrapalus; species Centrapalus pauciflorus. Next base: position 30,713 of record JAANYP010003185.1, read on the forward strand.
CACGAGATGTAACTGTTAGGCACAAAAAGGCCTCAGTCAAACCTGTTCTACATCTGAGGGGGAGATTGATAATCAAACCTGTTGTTGCATTTGAAGGTTGAATTTAAGGCCTGTTATATGCCTTATTGAAGCCTGAAAATGATTTGCAATATTAGTCATAAGCTGTTCTATGTGTTGCATGTGTTGCAACTAAGACAGTTTGTCCAAGCTGCTCTGTCTGCTGAACAGGCTGGACATAAACTGTCTACGCTGCTCTACACTGGTGAGCAGCTTGGGCACTTTTAAAGTGTTCTGTTCTTTGTGAACAGAACCTGTTCTTTGTGAACAGGCTAAACACTTTATTGAATATGTTTCCAAGTCATCATGTATTGTTTTTGACTACAAGATCAATTTACAAAGTCGAAGACAAAGTGGAAAACAGAACTGCTCAGCCTGCCCAAGCTGTTTTGTAACATGAAGACAAAAGGTTATTTGAAAAAGGGTGACAGACCTTTTTCTTATATCAAAATAGGCCTTTACAAGGAAGAAAGACGCAAAGTTGACATTCCTAAATTAGTTAAAGGCAATGCAACAGTAGACAAAGTAAAAAGACAAAAGTTCTGCACATGTGAAGACAATTCTGCTTTTCAGAAAAGTGCAGAAAAGGTTATGTTGTCTTTTCAACAAGACTTCTCCTTTTCATTCCGTCCAATGAAGATGTTTCTCTTAGATCCTCTGAATGAGTATAAAAGGAAGCTTCTAAGGACAGAAAGATAAGTGAAGAAAGCTAAGTGCTGAAACCAAGAGTGAACGTGCAAGTGTGATTTTCATGCATGCAAGCCTTCTGTGTAAATCAGTATCTGTGTGTCTAAGCTGGTTTACATAAGCTGTTCCCTTAAGTCTTGTAAAACCACAATGAGTGAGTTGCTTCTTAGTGAGTTTATTCATTGTATTCTAGTTTGAGTTTGTCTTAGACTAGTAAACATACTGTTGTATCTGTCATCTCAGCTTGAACTATTCCGCATTCAAGCTTGTTTGTAATTAACAAATTGTTGATAATACATACAAACATTGAGAAAATAGTGTGTAGTTTTTAAATAGCTGTATTCACCCCCCCTCTACAGCTTAAAGCTATATACTTTGGGAACCTCTCGGGACCTACAACTGGTATCAGAGCCAAGTTTAGAGTGTGTGTCATTCTAGATCTCTCATTCTCCCAAGTTTCCATGGACAACAGTGCTGCAAATTCTTCTTACTATGACAATGGCTCTATGGGCAAACCTCCAAAATTTAATCATCAAAACTTCTCTGGTTGGAAGTGCAGAATGATGCTCTATTTAGAGAATCTGGATGTGCAACTACCAGAGATAGTGATGGAGGGTCCCTATGTGCCAACCTCTGTTACTACCATAACTCCAGCGGTTGAAGGAGCTGCTCCTGAAATCAGGACCTTTGAGAAAGCTAAAGCTCAATGGTCTGATGAAGACAAGAGACTGGTGGCTCTGGATGCAAAGGCCAGAAACAATCTGGTCATTTCTCTTCCTGATGATGTGTTCAAACAGGTTGAGAAAATGAAGACAGCAAAAGAAATGTGGGATACTTTGTGTACCGTCTATGATGGACCCACAATCACACTGGACAACAGGATCAACAATCTTGTAGACAGTATGAACTTTTCTTTGCTAAACCAAAGGAGACTCTCACTGAAACCTACACCATGTTTACTGCTTTAGTGAATGATCTCAAAGCTGTTGGGATCACTAAGGACAGTCTCACCCTGGTGAATATATTTTTGGACATTCTACCTTAATAGTGGAACTACTTCTCAACAATTCTAAGGAACTCAGGTACTATCAGAAGTATGGATCTAGTCAATCTGTATGGATCCTTACTGAATGATGAACAAGCAAGGCAACAAAAGAGAAATGCTTTGGAGATGTCCAAAAGAGGTGCAGCCTTTGTGGCTAATGTGAGACAGCCTGTAAATCAGGTGAGTGATGTGTTCACTCAACCTGATCAACAGGATGACGACAAGGAGGAAGAGTCAGGTGAAGAAGATAATGCAGATCTTGCTGAACAAGATGATGAGCAAATGATAGCTATGCTTGTCAAAAGGTTCAACAGGAAAAGGTTTGGAGGAAACATGCTGCAGGGAAGTTCAGGTGCTGGCAAAAAGAAGGCATTTGATAAATCCAAGGCTGAGTGCTTCAAATGTGGCAAAACTGGCCATATAGCTGCTGACTGTGTGTCAAAAGCTGTTGGTCAGTCATCCAAACCATACAAGACAAACAAGGATGATGGTTATAGGGTTAAGTACCTTATGGCCATGGCTAAGCTGAGGAAGTTGGAAAACTCAGTGAGTTCCAACCGCCAAAAGGGACTCATGGCAGAGACTTGTGATTGGGAGGAATCTGATTCATCATCTGATGACGAAGATAATCAATGTCTAATGGCCAACACTGATGTCCCATCAACAAGCAGCTTCAAACAAGATATGGCTGAAGTTGAAGCTTTCAGCAGCTTAGAGAACTGGAATCCTACTATGATGTATAAGGTACAAAATTTTATGGCTTACAGTTCTGAAGAAAAAGTTAAAATGTTTGAATATATGCTTGTTGATCTAAAAGCTGCTGTTGAGAAGCATAATGCTTTACTATCTGAAATCTCTAAGCTCAAAACTGATCTTAAAACTAAATCCACTAAACTGGACAGTTTTCATAAGTTGGAAACTTAACTTGATGAATTAAAACACATCAACTCTATTTTACAGGAAGAAAAGAGAGAAACAGATATAAAGCATGCTAAGCTTCAAAAGATAGTTGACTCTTGGTGCTAATCTGCACAAAAAGTCAGCCATTGTATAAGTCAACAGATCCCTGCACAAATCCAAGCCTATCTTGGAGGGGATCTTGACACAGCAGCTTCCATTGTTGAGATCAATAATCTGAAAGAAGATTTATCCACTCTTGGTGAACTTCCAAATACATTCATTCAAAATGTGAATGGTAAACTAATCTCAACAAATAGGTTTGTCAGGCCTCAAAACACTGACAGCTTGTATGAACTTAGCTCAAAAGCTGATGTTGGAATTTGTTCTCCATCAAGTCAGCCTCCTAAGTGCTCTGCTGGTCCACACAAGCAAAAGAAAGGAAAACATGTCCAAACTGAAGTTGTGGATACTAAACCTGTTGACAAAACAGGTTCTGAGTCCAAAGCTGATGGTAAAAAACATGTAAATCCTTTTGATGCTAAACACTTTGAAAACAAGTTTTCAAAAGGTAAGCAGCCTGTTTTCAACAAGGGTAAGTCTCATGTTGAAAATAAAACTGCTGTGATTTCAAATAAGTTTTCAAATCAGAGTGGTAAACTGGTTTTAAATAAGAACAAACTTTTCAAAACCAGACACAGTGAGTATGCTGATAGGCAGCATAAATCATAATCCAGTAGGGGCAAAAACAAAGCCATTGCTCAAACTGAGATAATTGGGAATAAGTTTCCCAAACCTGTGGAAGCTCAAAAGCCAATCAAGCTCCCTGTCTTTGACATCTGTCCACCTAAAAAGAAGACAGAAGAAGCAGCCAAAGCTGTGGTTATTGAGCTATCCAATCAAGCTGTTGATTCAACAAAAAGTAATAAAACTGCTAAAACTGCTGAAAGAATCAACAAAAATAACTCAGAATGTGTTTCTGAAAGATCTTCTTCCAAAAACTCTAAAAAGAGAAAATGTTACAAATGTGGGAAGAAGACACATCTGGCCAAGGATTGTCCTGAATCTGAGGACATGAGGCCTGTTGACTCTGCTGTTTCCACCACAGCTGTTACAAGCAGTGTTGGAAATGTCACAGTCACTGAAAGTGGTATTCAAGCTGATACCATTCAAATAGGGAATATTAGTGTGGATATTTCAAGTCCATCAACAAATGTTGATGAAGTAGGAGAACTCATCTCTGTGATGAGTTCCCCTAAAAATGACTAATAATTCTCTTATCACTCTGCAGGAAAAACAACCTTCCCAGGTTTGGTACTTGGACAGTGGCTGCTCAGGGCACATGACAGGTTGTAAAGAATTGCTGAGTGAACTCAGGCCTGAAAAAGGGCCAAAAGTCACCTTTGGTGACAATGTACAGGGATCCACTGAGGGATATGGAACTCTTAAAGCTGGTGCTGCAGTGTTCAAAAGAGTAGCCTATGTGATTGGGCTAAAACATAACCTTGTCAGCATAAGTCAACTGTGTGATGCTGGCTACAAGGTTAACTTTGATGAGCACCTGGGTTACATATTGGATTCCCTAGGCAAAGTTGTGCTATGTGCTCAACGAAAGAAAGATGTATATGTTGTGGATATGCATTCTGCTGACCCCACAACTGAAACCTGTTTTCTCACAAGAACAAATGCTGATCTGAACTGGCTATGGCACAGAAGACTGTCACATCTAAACTTCAAGAACATCAACAAACTCTGTAAGAAAGAGTTGGTGACAGGTTTGCCTTCTATGACTTTGTTAAGGATAGATTATGCACAGCTTGTGAGAAAGGCAAGCAGAGAAAAACATCTTTTAAATCCAAACATAATTTCTCTATTGATACTCCACTCTTCTTAATCCACATGGACTTGTTTGGGCCTGTTAATGTCCCAAGTCTAGGAGGAAGAAAATACACTCTAGTAATGGTTGATGAGTTCTCCAGGTACACATGGGTGATCTTTCTAAAGAGCAAAGGAGAGGCTGCTAGAGAGATTATTGGATTTGTCAAAAAGATGGAAATGCTGAACTCTGCCCAAGTAAAGCAGCTTAGAAGTGATCATGGTACTGAGTTCAGAAACAGTACTCTTGAAGACTTCTGTGAAGAGAAAGGAATCACTCAAAACTTTTCAGCTGTAAGAACTCCTCAACAAAATGGAGTTGCTGAAAGGAGAAACCGAACTCTCATTGAAGCTGCCAGAACCATGCTGTGTGCATCAGGTTTACCTTCATCATTTTGGGCTGAAGCTGTTAACACTGCCTGCTTCACCCAAAACAGATCCTTAGTGGTGAAGAGATTCAACAAGACTCCCTATGAGCTGCTCAAAGGGAGGAAGCCAAATGTCAGTTATTTCCATGTGTTTGGATGTCCATGTTTCATTCTGAATCAAAGGGACCAACTGTCAAAGTTTGAACCTAAAGCTGATGAAGGTGTGTTTGTTGATCTGATGCATTCAAACAATGAAGAGGACTCAAAAGCTTCCTCTACACCCAGTGTGGAACCTGTTAATCATGATGGACATGATGATGATTATGTCAATACACCCTGTGTGAATAAATGTACTGACTTAATTACAACTGCATGTCCAGAACTTATCAATGCTGATTTTCCTAGTTCCTCTGCTGATATGTTCAACAGTGGTCAGACATATTCAACAAGTGAACAGGCTCAAGACAACAGTGTGTCTGAAAATCTTGAGAACTGTTCAACAGGACCTACTGAAAATGTTAATAACTCAGGAGAATCATCATTGAAAAATGATCCTAAGTGGATCAGGTGTCACCCCAATGATCAAATAATTGGTGATATCAACAAAGGGATACAAACTCGGTGGGACAGCTTAGGGAACTTTTGTATGTTCTCTAGCTTTGTTTCACTGATGGAGCCAAAGAAGGTGGATGAAGCATTAAAAGATGCCAATTGGATCACTGCCATGCAGGAAGAGCTCAATCAATTTGAGAGAAACAAGGTATGGAAGCTGGTCCCTGCTCCTAAAGGTAAAACTGTAATTGGCACAAAATGGGTTTTCAGGAACAAGATGGATGAGCAAGGTCATGTCATTAGAAATAAGGCAAGACTGGTTGCTCAGGGATACAGACAGGAGGAAGGAATTGACTATGATGAAACATTTGCTCCTGTGGCCAGGCTAGAAGCAATTCGTTTGTATCTAGCCTATGCTGCTCATAAGAGCATTAAGGTATTTCAAATGGATGTGAAGAGTGCATTTTTGAATGGGAAGCTGCAAGAAGAAGTATATGTCAAGCAGCCTCCAGGTTTTGAAAATGAACAGCACCCAGGATTTGTCTATAAGTTGGACAAAGCTCTCTATGGTCTCAAACAAGTCCCTAGAGCCTGGTATGACACTCTTACTGAATTCCTTATGAGCAATGGGTACTCCAGAGGTAAAGTGGATACCACAGTGTTTATAAAGAAGGTGAAGTCTGACATTATGCTTGTTCAAATTTATGTGGATGACATAATATTTGGTTCTACTAATGTGCAGCTATGCAAGAATTTTTCATTACTCATGAAATCTAAGTATGAAATGAGTATGATGGGAGAACTAACTTTCTTTTTAGGATTACAAGTTAAACAAACCTCAACTGGAATTTTTATAAATCAAAGAAAGTACACTTTAGATCTATCGAAAAAGTTTAAATTTGATCAAAGTTCTCCTATTAAAACCCCAATGGCAACCAATGTAAAATTGGATGCTGATGCCAGTGGCAAAGCTGTTTCAGTAACAGCTTACAGAGGCATGATAGGGAGCTTGCTATACTTGACTGCTAGTAGACCTGATATTATGTTTGCCACCTGTTTATGTGCTAGGTTCCAAGCTGATCCAAAGGAATCTCATCTAGGTGCTGTTAAAAGAATCTTCAGATACCTGAAGGGTACACCAGGTTTGGGTCTTTGGTATCCCAAAGACTCAAGTCTTGAACTAACAGGATATTACGATTCTGATTTTGCAGGCTGCAGGTTAGATAGGAAAAGCACAACAGGTGGATGTCAACTCCTTGGTGGAAAGTTGATTAGTTGGAGTAGCAAGAAGCAGAACTCAGTGTCCACTTCTACTGCTGAAGCTGAGTACATTGCTGCGGGAAGCTGCTGTGGGCAGATTCTGTGGATGCAGCATCAGCTTGAAGACTATGGGCTTGTGTATAGGAAAACTCCTATTCTGTGTGATAATACAAGTGCCATAGCCATTTTCAACAATCCAGTATTTCATTCAAGAACAAAGCATATTGAAGTCAGACATCACTTCATCAGGGATCACATTCAGAAAGGTAATGTGGAGGTAAGTTTTATTTCCACAAATGAACAGCTTGCAGACATTTTCACCAAACCTCTGGATGAAACAAGGTTTAATTACCTTGTCAGCAAGCTGGGCATGTTAAATAAGAGTGACTAAGTGTTCTCTCAGGTCTATAAAGTTATATGTCTCACACTGCTCAAGTCTCTCAGAACAGCTTAGACAGAACAGGCTATGCATGTTCTATACTTAGCCATTTTTCTGAAAGACTTGAACAGCTTGAGCACAGAACAGGCTGAACAACAAACAGGTTGTAAGTCCAGCCTGCTCTGATGGTTCAATCCTCAACCTGTTCATTCCTTCACACTGCCTTACAAGCCTTTGTCTTGTAACCTGTTCAAATATTGAACCCAACCTGTTCTCACAACTGAGAACAGGTTGAAGGCACAGTTTGAAGGGAGAACAGCTTGAAGAGTGAATAACATGTGTTGACTCTGCTCATCACAGGGTTGACCAACAGCTTAGAACAAATATTTTAATTACCTTTCTTCACAATTAAGTTACTTAATTAATTTTTTATTTAACTTAATTACTGCGGATAATGTGGATTACGTGTGTAAGTGATTAAAAAGAAATCGAGTGGTCTGACAAACGGTCTGACATGGACAACCGTTCCGTTTTCCGTTAACGAATTTTTCAAATCAAACCGCCCAAAATCTTCTCTCTCATACACACTCACATTCAAATCCTATAAATACCTAAATACAGTTTCATCTTCGTCTTCCTCATCACTTCCAGAAATTCTCAAGAACCCTAAAATCGACTAAGTGTCCTTTGCTTCTTCAACCTTAAAAAATTCCCAAATGGCTCACAGACCTAATCCCTTTCTCCCAGTGTTCGTTGGTGAGGATGTTGTCAAACACTCATCAATCACCACAATGCTGACCATTAAGCCCACCAACTACATTGCCAACCTCACAATCCCCAAAAACTATGTGGGGAAGGGCTATGACCAAATGGTGGAGTTTCTGAAAGTTCATCCGTTGAACTACGCCATGACTGCATCTCCTGGTGTCCTGTACCAGGAGATGGTGTATGAGTTCTGGTATACCTGTGCCTATATCCCAGAAACCAAAGTCATCAAGGGCACCATTCTCAATGGGACTCAGACCATTGAGATCAACACTCATCTGCTCAGGGAAGTTCTTCGACTCCCTGTGGTTGCACAATATGATCGACCACAGCCTGAAGATGAACAGATGAAGAATCTGCTGCACTTCTGTGGTGTAGCAGAACCAAAAATTGGAGCAACACTGTTCAGGAAGGACCTCTCTCCTACCTACAGCTTCTTATTCGCCTCTGTGGTGATGTGCTTCAGCAGCAAGGTTGGTTCCTTTGACCAACTGAGTCGTGATGAAATCCCTGTAGTTCTGCAGCTTGTGGATGGAACTACCATGGACATGGCCAAATGGATTTTTGTGAATTTGAGGAACATGGTGCAGCAAGAGTCAAGACCAGCTGTGTTCGATATCCCAGGTTTCTGAGCCTCATTTTCAGACATGTTTGTGGTGAGCGTATCTATAACTCTCAGCCTCTACTTAAGACTGCTGCATTCCCAGTTATAGGGAATAGAGTTTATTATACTCCAATCCTGCAAAATGAGCCTCCTCTATCCACACCAATGAGGAGGCTGTTAGGTTTGATGGAAGGACCCTCTGATGTGAGGGTGGATCCAGAAGCTGCTGCTCCCGTCACAAAATCTAAAGCCAGGTCCAAGCTTGTTAAAAGGACCCTGGCAACTGAAGCTGGGCCTGTGAAAAAGAAGGCCAAAACAGCTCAGTCTGAGTCTGTTCCTTTAGCCTCTGTGGCTGAGGAGGAGCAGGCTCCTCACCCTGGTTCATTTGTTGAGCCTGAAGCCTTTGTGGCTGGTGCCTCTGTGGCACAAGAGACTATGGAACAGGCCAGCCCCACTGTTCCTGACCCAGTCTCACACCCTGTCCATACAGATCCTCTCCCCTCTCCACAATCACCCACATCATCCAATCATTACCAACGCAAATCACTAGCTAAAAAGAAAACAGCCCACAAAACCACCTCCTCTGTTCCCTCTCAACAGGGTTCAGTTGAAAAAGAAGCAACCTCAGCTGCCTCTCCTATTTTGGGAGAAGGTTCAGCTCATCTGGAGCATGCTTCACTCCAATCTGACTCAACCCAGAGTCAGCCTAGACCCTCTGGTTCCTCCCAACAGGAACCAGTTGTACAAATGGAGATACCCACATCAACTATCCCAGCCTCCCAACAGGCTGAGGATATTGAAAGACAGGAGTCCTCTCCACTCCATACTGTGTCCACACTGTCCCCCACTAAAATCTCCTCACACCCTGAGTCTGCACGAGGTGCCCACGCTGCTGATATAGACCAATCAGCAGCTCAGCCTCAAACTTCTGCTCCCCATGATCCAGCTGTTTTACACCAAACAGCTGCTGAGGGACCAACATCCCAAGCTGATGAACCTCAGGGATCACACCATCCCTCTTGTAAGGCTGCTCCCTCCATGCAAATTCCATCAGCAGCTTTCACCACTGCTGATGTTGAAATGCATATCCCATCTCCCAATGATGAGGTGCCTTTAGACCAAGGCACTGCAGAGGGAACCACCACTGGTCTTCATGAGGGTGTTGCAACACAAGCAGCATCTGAAAGGCCCCAAACATCATCCCCTTCTCCTGGTGATGTAGCTACAGCCGCTGCTGAAGGACCCCTTGATCCCTCCAACCTGGGTCATCTTACTTTTGCCCAGGCTTTGGAGCTTCTGTCCAAAGTCCCTCTTCCCTCTCCATCACATCCTCAAACAACAGCTTCATTATCATCTTCTCCATCTACCCACTCAAAACAATCTACCCATACACCTCCATCTCCCAAAGACCTGCCTTTGAAGGATCAGCTTTCTTTGCTGACCAACAAAGTGGTTCTTTGGAAAACACCATGAACTCTCTACCCTCCATCATATCAGACTCTGTGTCTGCACAACTTCAGGGGTTCTTTGATTCGTTCAAGGCCTCTTTCCTTACCACTCCACAGCCTGATCAATCTCCACAGCTGTTAGCACTCACTGCTCAGCTGCAAACTGTGTCCACCTCCCTTTCCTCTATTCTTTCCATTCAGCAGGACTCTGTATCATCAGATCTTGCTGATGTGCAAGATTCACTAGAACTTCATCTTGCACAGCTGCAATCTCTGCTGTTCACAGCGTCTGACAGGGAAAACATTGTTAAGCTCACGTCCCTTGCTGATTCCCACTCCACTTCTCTTCAGACCTGTCTTTCCCATCTTACTGGGGTGAAGGATAACTTGGCTTACTTAGTGACTAGGCTTGTTGGTCCTAAACCTTCTACTAAACCTGCTGGCAAGCCTGCTGACTTTGTGTCTTCAGGCAGATCAGGTGACTAAGTCTAAGGGGGAGAAAACTTCTTCTCCTAAGGAGATACCAGTGTCTGCAACTCACACTGGTCAGCCAACAGATGTCTTTGAAACAGGTACAGCTGAAGGTGCCTCTCAAGCTGCTATGCCTACTCAGGCTGTCTCTCCAAACCCTCCTTAGTCTAAGGGGGAGGAAGTCATTCCTGAGGACAGGCCTAGCATTAAAAGAAGGCACTTCATTCTATCTGAAGAAGAAGAAGAGGAAATTCCTGTGGCTGCTGTCACTACAGCAGCAGCTAAAGGAAAAGAAAAGGTAGCTGATGATCCCATGTAGTAGAAGCAGCCAGAAATTCAATTTCACAAGGCCAGGGCTAAAGAGATGGGTCTTCCTATGCACAAGTACTTTGAGTTTAGAGAAGAACAGCTTCAAGCTCTGGAGGAATTGAGAAAAGAAGAAGAATCTGCTAAAGCTGCAAACTGTCTACCTTGGAGGTGCAAAAGAAAATAATGGAAGCTGCCAGACAATCAGCAGGGGAGAAAGAGAAGGAAGTAGAGAAAGGTACTCAGGTCTCTGTGACCAAATCAACAGTACCCCATGCAAGAGCTCAATACCACTTTGACAACTTGGCTAAGAAAAAGTTTCATGATGTTGCTGAAAGAAGGCTAGCCAAGGAAGCAATTGTCAAAGCTGTCCCTGTATCAAGGAAAGGCAGTCAGTGGAAGCTTAAAATAACAAGGATGGGTGCAACAGGCCCAGAATTGGAAACTTATGACCACACTGATGTAGCTCAGATGGGATACAGGGAGTGGATTGAGCTGGCAGTTGCCCTGAGTGAATCAAAGTCTGAAACTGCTAAACAGATCAGGGCATATGTCAAGAAGTTGATGGAAAGAGTAAAGGATCTTGGCCTGATATCTAAGGAAATTAGTGAAGGTGTCTTTGTGACACATCCAAAAATAAAGGCCAGGAGAACAAAGAAGGACACAGAGATGGAGCTACTCCTTACACTGATCGAACAGGGCGACTATGCCATTGAAATGAAGGGAGTTGATCATAGCCTGCCAAGTGGAATAGAGTTTGAGGATGGCAAAATTATTGAAGAACCTGAGCTGGGGGCATTTTTTGTAGATCCCCTAACTCAGAAGAAGTGCTTCCAAAGAGCCTCAGAGCTATACAAAGTTGATCTGAGACAACTTGCCGCCTTCAGACTTGCAGTTTCATTTAGGCAGTCTAGCAGATGGAGAGCAGCCGTCTGGGATCAGCTCAGAGGCTTCTATGAAAGAGGAGAGCTTAATGATCCCAAGTTCATGTTCATCAGAAGTGAAGTTCAGGAACTTGAGGATACAAGAGAAGAAATGGAAAAGATGTTCTAGGAACCCCCTCCAGTGTAATGAAGTCCACCTGCCATCTGGGTAGGTGAAGAATGGGAGCTGTCCATCAGTTGGACAGGCTTGCCATTATTTGCTCCCAACTCAAACAGTCCAAACATCTTGTACATTAGTTATACATCTTGTACATTAGTTGTACATTATTACATAAGTTGTAATCTTTTCTTTTACATTAGTTGTAAAATACTTTAGTACATTAGTTGTACTCTTGTAAAAACATGTGTTGTTGTATGTAATCAAGAATCAGTGTATATATAAACTGATCTTTTACTTTACTGTAATGTTGTAATTTCAATTCTGCAAAATGTACTGTAAAAATATACAATGATTTTTTATAAGACTAGCTTAGACTGGTTATTGCAAATAGGGGTAGATTGTTAGGCACAAAAAGGCCTCAGTCAAACCTGTTCTATATCTGAGGGGGAGATTGATAATCAAACCTGTTGATGCATTTGAAGGTTGAATTTAAGGCCTGTTATATGCCTTATTGAAGCCTGAAAATGATTTGCAATATTAGTCATAAGCTATTCTATGTGTTGCATGTGTTGCAACTAAGACAGTTTGTCCAAGCTGCTCTGTCTGCTGAACAGGCTGGACATAAACTGTCTACGCTGCTCTACACTGGTGAGCAGCTTGGACACTTTTAAAGTGTTCTGTTCTTTGTGAACAGAACCTGTTCTTTGTGAACAGGCTAAACACTTTATGGAATATGTTTCCAAGTCATCATGTATTGTTTTTGACTACAAGATCAGTTAACAAAGTCGAAGACAAAGTGGAAAACAGAACTGCTCAGCCTGCCCAAGCTGTTCTGTAACATGAAGATAAAAGGTTATTTGAAAAAGGGTGACAGACCTTTTTCTTATATCAAAATAGGCCTTTACAAGGAAGAAAGACGCAAAGTTGACATTCCTAAATTAGTTAAAGGCAATGCAACAGTAGACAAAGTAAAAAGACAAAAGTTCTGCACATGTGAAGACAAGTCTGCTTTTCAGAAAAGTGCAGAAAAGGTTATGTTGTCTTTTCAACAAGACTTCTCCTTTTCATTCCGTCCAATGAAGATGTTTCTCTTAGATCCTCTGAATGAGTATAAAAGGAAGCTTCTAAGGACAGAAAGATAAGTGAAGAAAGCTAAGTGCTGAAACCAAGAGTGAACGTGCAAGTGTGATTTTCATGCATGCAAGCCTTCTGTGTAAATCAGTATCTGTGTGTCTAAGCTGGTTTACATAAGCTGTTCCCTTAAGTCTTGTAAACACAATGAGTGCTTCTTAGTGAGTGTATTCATTGTATTCTAGTTTGAGTTTGTCTTAGACTAGTAAACATACTGTTGTATCTGTCATCTCAGCTTGAACTATTCCGCATTCAAGCTTGTTTGTAATTAACAAATTGTTGATAATACATACAAACATTGAGAAAATAATGTGTAGTTTTTAAATACCTGTATTCACCCCCCCTCTACAACTTAAAGCTATATACTTTGGGAACCTCTCGGGACCTACAGTAACAGTGAATGTGATCATTGCATAAGTCTCAAGATTCATACCATAATAAAATTGTTTCCAAAAGCAACCACCATACATCAAAAGTAAACATGTTTAAAGATTACAACCCAAAAACATAAGTAATAGCGTTTGATTTGCAAATAAATTAAAATCTTCATGAGCACACGACTTGAATGCAATCACGCTTCAACGTACCACTTACGATTACTTTCCTGAAAAGCATGTCATAAAAAAACGGGTCAACTATAAAATAGTTGGTGAATTCACAGGTTTTGTATGAAATAAGCAATTTCAAAACGCAATGTATTTGCAATATGTCATGGTTGTTAAATTTTTGTCTATGTAGAACATGGTAATGTTGTACAAAATGTATATGTAATGAGCCACTACTCAAACCTAGAATGTTGACTTTGAATGCCACAATGTGAAAATCACATAAATGTATGTATGATAATTATGCACTCACTAGTACCGCATGAGTGGGTCGTCAACCAAATATCGATATCCAATAGAATCATCCGGCTCATCAAAATGAGTTAACTGAGCAGTGTGTTTGTCGTGTGGACTTACATAATGTTTAGTTTGTCACTCATACAAGACTACAATTGTATCCGTACCAATTTGCCAAAATGAAAGAACGAATGTATGAGTTCATATGTATCAAGTTTGGTAAGAACAACCATATTGCATAAAATGTATCACGCTTGTATAACAAGAGTTTGTTTGCTATGCATAAACATGTTTGTACGTACGACAAGTTTGTATAACAAGTGTTTGCATGCATCGTAATCATGTTCGAATGTCTAACAAGTTGGTATAACAAATGTTTGCATGCATTGTCATAAACGAGTTTGAAAATGCATTAAGAGTTCAAATGAATAGTAACATGCTTTTCACCCTAAAACATAATATAGTAAAATGGGGCCGTGAATACTCACAATAGTCCAATGCGATTGAATCGAGCTTCGAATATAATCACTAGTTACCTCCTAAAATACGCAAAAGATTCTAGGTAAGTTCCTTGTCTAAATAGGCATGTTTAAGTCTAATTTCTAATAAATCTATTCAATTGCCAAATGTTGGTAGAATTAACTATTTTGATTTTGATCATTTGTTTGTAAAATAACATGTGATGATTTTAGTAACTTGTAAGTAAAACATCTATTATATAACCAATATGGATATAATAGAATAATTTGGGTTTGTCTTACATTATAACAAAAGGTGCAATGATTAATACATGTAAAGACAAAACAAGAATATTTACTTTTCTGGACAGATTTTTGGGTATAGTTTAGAGATCTAAAAAGTTAACTTTTAGCCACTTTCTGGATCTGAAAATTTAACAGGTCTTATTTCCATGTCTTATATGTTTTGTATAATCATTTCAGAATTTATTAAGAAGATTTAGTATTTTTAAAAATTCGTACAAAAATATGTGTCCAGAAGGTTGTGCTGTCTGCACACCTTTCTTGTCTGGACAGTAGGAGGCTATAAACTTAATCATTTTGAATGATTCCACTTGGGTTCAAAAGTTAACCTATAAAAATAGCTTGCAGAAAAAGAATCAACTAAATCTAAGCTTGCATGTGTGAGATATGGTGTTTTAAAGTCAACCCAACTTTCTGTCCAGATTTATGATTCTGTATACTTATTTTTAAAAATTCGTGTAGAACAGAATACACATTATTTTTTGAATGCGACCACTTGGGTTAGTTACTTAACTAATAAACTTAAATTTCAGAAGAAGAATCACCCCGTTTGGGTCAAGAATGAACAATTTATGACCATTTGAAATTGGGTCATAATCTGCTCATAAATCTTCAAGCAAACAACATACAAGTTATTGACAAAATTTGATGTGCATGCTTATGAATCCGATTTTATTGATGATTAAAGTCAAGTTTTGAACACGCAATGGTGTTAGGCATCTTCAAAACACATTTACCCCATAAATAAGTCAAAAGAGTATGGGATTTTTAGTGTTTGAACCATAAAGCTACCATGCATGCCCATTTTTGAGCTTTTCAAGAGCTTTCTTGTTTCTTGACTTAGGTTTGATCATAGATTACCATCTTTTACAATATTTAACATGTGTTGATGGTTAATCTACAAACATCAAGTAACAAAATCGTTCATGAAGAAAAATGAAAGAAAAAGTAGGAGAAATAACATGAAAAAACTTGTAAAAAGATGAAGTTTGAGTGTAGTGTTCATGCTAGATGCATGAACACATGTTTGTACCTTTTGATTCACACTTGAAGAGTTCAAATGAAGGTGTTAATGGCTGGATTTTCAGTAGATTTTTGATAGAAAAATCTGAGTTTAGTGAGAGAAAAAAGAGAGAGAAGGAGTGGATTGAAAATGATGATGAGATGGAGTGTTGAAGTGATTTTTATAGATAAAATCACACTTTTTCTTTTTTTTTTTTTTTTTTTCTTTTGGCTGGCCCTTAAAGGGTGAAATTTAGATTTATTTATTATTTTTTTTATAAAGTTGTAAATATATGTATTTAAGAGTTGGTTGCTTGTTTGTGCATAAAGATTAAGTTTATGCTCATTTTCTTACTAGTTTGTGACATAAGTAAGTTTTTAGCATGTGTAATTTATATTTATAAAATTTTTATGTTTCAAATTTATGTTTCTCTTATTTATTATTATTTATGTAAACTTTTAGAAGTTTGTTGCTATTTTAGTTAAATTGGCACAATACAGATGTCTTTCTTCAAATCTTTGATTAACTTTGTTACTTATTTTTTGCTTTAATTACTAAGTGAATTCAACATTATGTGTCTTTGTATTTTGAATCATTATTAGCTTGTTATGTCTATCCATTAATTATATTTTCTGGCATTGTATGAAAATTATCAGAAAATTCTGCGCCGAACGCAGAAAACTAAGCAAATTAACGAAATTTCTTAATTGTTTGCAACTTAGGTTTCTATTTCTAAGTCTAAGAAATCAATTGGGTAATGAAAAGGTGTTAGGCACAAAAAGGCCTCAGTCAAACCTGTTCTGCATCTGAGGGGGAGATTATTAATCAAACCTGTTGATGCACTTGATCGGTAAAAGTTAAGGCCTATTTATGCCTTAATAATACCTAAAAAGTGATTTGCAATATAAGTCCAAAGCTGTTCTATATGTTGCATGTGTTGCAACTAAGACAGTTTGTCCAAGCTGTTCTGTCTGCTGAACACGCTGGACATAAACGGTCTACGCTGCTCTACACTGATGAGCAGCTTGGGCAGTTTACAAGTGTTCTGTTCTTTGTGAACAGAACCTGTTCTTTGTGAACAGGCTAAACACTTTATGGAATGTGTTTCCAAGTCCTCATGTATTGTATTTGACTACAAGATTAGTTTACAAAGTCGAAGACAAAGTGGAAATCAGAACTGCTCAGCCTGCCCACGCTGTTCTGTTACATAAAGACAAAAGGTTATTTGAAAAAGGGTGACAGACCTTTTTCTTATATCAAAATAGGCCTTTTACAAGGAAGAAAGACGCAAAGTTGACATTCCTTATTTGGTTAAAGGCAATGCAACAGTAGACAAAGTGAAAAGACAAAAGTTCTGCACATGTGAAGACAAGTCTGCTTTTCAGAAAAGTGCAGAAAAGGTTATGTTGTCTTTTCAACAAGACTTCTCCTTTTTCATTCCGTCCAATGAAGAAGTTTCTCTTAGATCCTCTGAGTGAGTATAAAAGGAAGCTTCTAAGGTCAGAAAGATCAAGCCAAAAAGCTAAGTGTTGAAGCCAAGAGTGAACGTGCAAGTGTGTTCTTTTCATGCATGCAAGCCTGCCTGTGTAATACAGTTTATTTGTGTCTAAGCTGTTCTACATAAGCTGTCCCTCTGAGTCTTGTAAAAACAGTGAGTGCTTCTTAGTGAGTGTATTCATTGTAAGCTAGTTTGAGTCTGTCTTAGACTAGTGAACATACTGTTGTATCTGTCATCTCAGCTTGAACCTTTCCGCATTCAAGCTTGTTTGTAATTAACAATTCTTTGATAATACATACAAACATTGAGAAAATAGTGTGTAGTTTTTAAATTGCTGTATTCACCCCCCTCTACAGCTTAAAGATATATACTTTGGGAACCTCTCGGGACCTACAACTGGTATCAGAGCAGTTTAGAGTGTGTGTCATTCTAGATCTCTCATTCTCCCAAGTTTCCATGGACAACAGTGCTGCAAACTCCTCATACTATGATAATGGCTCAATGGGCAAACCTCCAAAATTTAATCATCAAAACTTCTCTGGATGGAAGTGCAGAATGATGCTCTATCTCGAGAATCTGGATGTACAACTACTAGAGATAGTAATGGAGGGTCCTAATGTGCCAACCTCTGTTACTACCATAACTCCAGCGGTTGAAGGAGCTGCTCCTGAAATCAGGACCTTTGAGAAAGCTAAAGCTCAATGGTCTGATGAAGACAAGAGATTGGTGGCTCTGGATGTAAATGCCAGGAATAACCTGGTTATTTCTCTCCCTGATGATGTGTTCAAGCAGGTTGAGAAAATGAAGACAGCAAAGGAAATGTGGGATACTTTGTGTACCGTCTATGATGGACTCACAATCACACTGGATAACAGGATTAACAATCTTGTTAGACAGTATGAACTATTCTTTGCAAAACCAAAGGAGTCTCTCACAGAAACCTACACCAGGTTCACTGCTCTTGTGAATGATCTCAAAGCTGTTGGGATCACTAAGGACAGCCTTACCCTGGTGAACAAGTTTTTGGACATCTTACCTGAAGAATGGAACTACTTTTCAACAATCTTAAGAAATTCAGGTTCCATCAGAAGTATGGATCTTGTCAACTTGTATGGATCTTTACTAAATGATGAACAGCCAAGGCAACAGAAGAGAAATGCCTTGGAGATGTCTAAAAGAGGTGCAGCCTTTGTGGCCAATGTGAGACAGCCTGTGAATCAGGTGAGTGATGTGTTCACTCAACCTGATCAACAGGATGATGATAAGGAGGAGGTGTCAGATGAGGAAGACAATGCAGATCTTATTGAACAGGATGATGAGCAAATGATAGATATGCTTGTCAAAAGGTTCAACAAGAAAAGGTTTGGAAGAAACATGCTGCAAGGAAGTTCAGGTGCTGGCAAAAAGAAGGCATTTGATAAATCCAAGGTTGAGTGCTTCAAATGTGGCAAAACTGGCCATATAGCTGCTGACTGTGTGTCAAAAGCTGTTGGTCAGTCATCCAAACCATACAAGACAAACAAGGATGATGGTTATAGGGTTAAGTACCTTATGGCTATGGCTAAGCTGAGGAAGTTGGAAAACTCAGTGGGTTCCAACCGCCAAAAGGGACTGATGGAAGAGACTTGTGACTGGGAGGAATCTGATTCATCATCTGATGAAGAAGACAATCAATGTCTGATGGCCAACACTGATGTCCCATCAACAAGCAGTTTCAAACAGGATCTGGCTGAAGCTGAAGCTTTCAGCAGCTTGGAGAACTGGAATCCTACAATGATGTATAAGGTACAAAATTTTATGGCTTACAGTTCTGAAGAAAAAATTAAAATGTTTGAATATATGCTAGTTGATTTGAAAGCTGCTGTTGAGAAGCATGATGCTTTATTATCTGAAATCTCTAAGCTTAAAACTGATCTTAAAACAAAAACCAGTAAACTGGACAGTTTCCATAAGTTGGAAACTGCACTTGATGAATTAAAACACATCAACTCTATTTTACTGGAAGAAAAGAGAGAAACAGATATAAAGCATACTAAGCTTCAAAAGATAGTTGACTCTTGGTGCCAATCTGCACAAATAGTCAGCCATTGTATAAGTCAACAGATCCCTGCACAAATTCAAGCCTATCTTGGAGGGTATCTTGACACAGCAGCTTCCATTGTTGAGATTAATAATCTGAAAGAAGATTTATCCACCCTTGGTGAGCTTCCAAACACTTTTATTCAAAAAGTGAGTGGTAAACTAATCTCAACAAACAGGTTTGTCAGGCCTCAAAATACTGACAGCTCGTGTGAACCTAGCTCAAAAGTTGGTGTTGGAGTATATTCTTCATCAAACCAGCCTGCTCAGTGCTCTGCTGATTCACACAAGCAAAAGAAAGGAAAACATGTCCAAACTACAGCTATGGATACTAAACCTGTTGACAAGACAGGTTCTGGGTCCAAAGCTGATGGTAAAAGGCATAATAATCCTTTTCATGCTAAACATTTTGAAAATAAGTTTTCAAAAGTTAAGTAGCCTGCTTTTAACAAGGGTAAGTCTCATGTTGAAAGCAAACCTGCTGTGATTTCTAATAAGTTTTCTAATCATAGTGGTAAACTGGTTTTAAATGAGAATAAGTTTTTCAAAACCAGAAACAATGATTATGTTGATAGACAGCATAAGTCACATCTCAGTAGGGACAAAGGCAAAGCCATTGCTCAGCCTGAGAAACTTGGGAATAAGTTCCCCAAATCTGTGGAAGTTCAAAAGCCAATTAAGCTTCCTGTCTTTGACATTTGTCCTCCTAAAAAGAGGAAAGAAGAGACAAACAAAGCTGTGGCTATTGAACCCTCCACTCAAGCTGTTGATTCATCAAATAGTAATAAATTTGCTAAACCTGCTAACAGAATCAACAAAAATAACTCAGAATGTGTTTCTGAAAGTTCTTCTTCCAAAAATTCTAAAAAGAGAAAATGTTATAAATATGGGAAGAAGACACATCTGGCCAAAGACTGTCCTGAATCTGAGGATATGAGGCCTGTTGACTCTGATGGTTCCCTCACAGCTGTTACAAGCAGTGTTGGAAACATCTCAGTCAATGAAAGTGGTATCCAAGCTGATACCATTCAAATAGGGAACATTAGTGTGGATATTATAAGTCCATCAACAAATGTTGGTGAAGTAGGAGAACTCATCTCTGTGATGAGTTCCCCTAAAAATGACTAATACTTCTCTCATCACTCTGCAGGAAAAACAACCTTCCCAGGTTTGGTACTTGGACAGTGGCTGCTCAAGGCACATGACAGGTTGTAAAGAATTGCTGAGTGATCTCAGGTCTGAAAAAGGGCCAAAAGTCACATTTGGTGACGATGTACAGGGATCCACTAAGGGATATGGAACTCTTAAAGCTGGTGCTGCAGTGTTCAAAAGAGTAGCCTATGTGGTTGGGCTAAAACATAACCTTGTTAGCATAAGTCAACTGTGTGATGCTGGCTATAAGGTCAACTTTGATGAGCACCTGGGTTGCATATTGGATCCGCAAAGCAAAGTTGTGCTATGTGCTCAACGAAAGAAAGGTGTATATGTTGTGGACATGCAATCTGCTGATCCCACAACTGAAACCTGCTTTCTCACAAGAACAAATGCAGACTTAAACTGGTTATGGCACAAAAGGCTGTCACATCTGAACTTCAAGAACATCAACAAACTCTGTAAGAAAGAGTTGGTGACAGCTTTGCCTTCTATGACCTTTGTTAAAGATAAACTATGCACAGCTTGTGAGAAAGGCAAGCAGAGGAAATCATCTTTTAAATCCAAACATAATTTCTCTATTGATACTCCACTCTTCTTAATCCACATGGATTTGTTTGGACCTGTAAATGTCCCAAGTCTAGGAGGAAGAAGATACACTCTAGTAATGGTTGATGAGTTCTCCAGGTACACATGGGTGATTAGAAAAAAGGAGAGGCTGCTAGAGAGATTATTGGATTTGTGAAAAAGATGGAAATGCTGAACTCTGCCCAAGTGAAGCAGCTTAGAAGTGATCATGGTACTGAATCCAAAAACAGTACCCTTGAAGACTTCTGTGAAGATAAAGGAATCACTCAAAACTTTTCAGCTGTAAGGACTCCACAACAAAATGGAGTTGCTGAAAGGAGAAACCGAACTCTCATTGAAGCTGCTAGAACCATGCTGTGTGCATCAGGTTTACCTTCATCATTCTGGGCTGAAGCTGTCAACACTGCCTGCTTCACCCAAAACAGATCCATAGTGGTGAAAAGGTTCAACAAGACTCCCTATGAGCTGCTCAAAGGGAGGAAGCCAAATGTCAGTTACTTCCATGTGTTTGGGTGTCCCTGCTTCATTCTGAATCAGAGGGACCAACTGACTAAGTTTGGACCTAAAGCTGATGAAGGTGTGTTTGTTGGCTACTCTGCTATCTTTAAAGCCCACAGAGTGTACAACAACAAAAGAAAGGTGATAGATGAATCTATCAATGTCACCTTTGAAGAGTCCAAGAATGCTTCCACCAAAGCTGTTCCTGAATCAGTTTCAGGAGAATTTAACTTTGATGATCTCATGCATTCAAACAATGAAGAGGACTCAAAAGCTTCCACTACACCCAGTGTGGAACCTGTTAATCATGATGGGCATGATGATGATTATGTCAATACATCCTGTGTGAATAAGTGTACTGACTTAATTACAACTGCATGTCCTGAACCTATCAATGCTGATTTTCCTAGTTCTTCTGCTGATATGTTCAACAGTGGTCAGACATGTTCAACAAGTGAACAGGCTCAAGATAACAGTGTGTCTGAAAATCTTGAGAGCTGTTCAACAGGACCTGCTGAAGATGTTAACAACTCAGGTGAATCATCATTGAAAAATGATCCTAAGTGGATCAGGTGTCATCCCAATGATCAAATAATTGGTGACATCAACAAAGGGGTACAAACACAGTGGGACAGCTTAGGGAACTTTTTTATGTTCTCCAGTTTTGTTTCACTGAAGGAGCCAAAGAAGGTGGATGAAGCACTAAAAGATGCCAATTGGATCACTGCCATGCAAGAAGAGCTCAATCAGTTTGAGAGAAACAAGGTATGGAAGCTGGTACCTGCTCCTAAAGGTAAAACCATAATTGGCACAAAATGGGTTTTCAGGAATAAGATGGATGAGCAAGGTCATGTCATTAGAAATAAGGCAAGACTGGTTGCTCAAGGCTACAGACAGGAGGAAGGAATTGATTATGATGAAACATTTGCTCCTGTGGCCAGACTAGAAGCAATTCGTTTGTATCTAGCCTACGCTGCTCATAAGAGCATCAATGTATTTCAAATGGATGTGAAGAGTGCATTTTTGAATGGGAAGCTGCAAGAAGAAGTTTATGTCAAGCAGCCTCCAGGTTTTGAAAATGAACAACATTCAGGTTTTGTCTATAAGTTGGACAAAGCTCTCTATGGTCTCAAACAAGCCCCTAGAGCCTGGTATGACACTCTTACTGAGTTCCTTATGAGCAATGGATATTCTAGAGGTAAAGTGGATACCACACTGTTCAGAAGGTGAAATCTGACATTATGCTTGTTCAAATTTATGTGGATGATATAATATTTGGTTCTACAAATGAGCAGTTGTGCAAGAATTTTTCATTACTCATGAAATCCAAGTATGAAATGAGTATGATGGGAGAACTTACTTTCTTTTTAGGACTACAGGTTAAACAAACCTCAACTGGAATTTTTATAAATCAAAGAAAGTACACTTTAGATCTATTGAAAAAGTTCAAATTTGATCAAAGTTCTCCTATTAAAAACCCAATGGCAACCATTGTAAAACTTGATGCTGATGCCAGTGGTAAAGCTGTTTCAGTAACAGCTTACAGGGGCATGATTGGGAGCTTGCTATACTTAACTGCTAGTAGGCCTGATATTATGTTTGCTACCTGTTTGTGTGCTAGGTTCCAAGCTGATCCAAAGGAATCTCATCTAGCTGCTGTTAAAAGAATCTTCATATACCTGAAGGGTACACCAGGTTTGGGTCATTGGTATCCCAAAGACTCCAGCCTTGAACTAACAGGTTATTCAGATTCTGATTTTGCAGGCTACAGGCTAGACAAGAAAAGCACAACAGGTGGATGTCAACTCCTTGGTGGTAAGTTGATAAGTTGGTGCAGCAAGAAGCAGAACTCTGTGTCTACTTCTACTGCTGAAGCTGAGTACATTGCTGCTGGAAGCTGCTGTGGACAGATTCTGTGGATGCAACATCAGCTTGAAGATTATGGACTTGTGTATTGGAAAATTCCTATTCTGTGTGATAACACAACTGCCATAGCCATTTCCAACAATCCAGTATTTCATTCAAGAACAAAGAATATTGAAGTCAGACATCACTTCATCAGGGATCACATTCAGAAAGGTAATGTGGAGGTAAGTTTTATTTCCACTAATGAGCAGCTTGCAGACATTTTCACCAAACCTCTTGATGAAAACAGGTTTAATTACCTTGTCAGCAAGCTGGGCATGTTAAACAAGAGCGACTAAGTGTTTATCAAAGGTCTAAGAAGTTGTGTGTTTCACACTGTTCACGTCTCTAAGAACAGCTTAGACAGAACAAGTTGTACATGTTCTGTACTTAGTCATTTGTCTGAAAAACTTGAACAGCTTGAGCATACAACGGGCTGAACAAAAACAGTTTTCTCGTCCAGCCTGCTCCGATGGTCCAATCTTCACTTTGTTCAATCCTTCACACTGACTTACAAGCCATTGTCTTGTAACCTGTTCAACTATTGAACACAATCTGCTCTTACAAAAGAGAGCAGGCTGAAGGCACAGTTTGAAGAATGAACAGCTTGAAGATTGAACAACTTGTGATGACCCTGCTCATCACAGGTTTGACCAACGGCTTAGACCAACAATTTTAATTACCTTTCTTCAAACTTAAGTTACTTAATTAATGTTTTATTTAACTTAATTACTGCGGATAATGTGGGTTACGTGTGTTAGTGATTAAAAAGGGCTCAAGTGGTCTGACAAACGGTCTGACATGGACAACTGTTCCGTTTTCCGTTAACGACTTTTTCAAATCAAACCGCCCAAAACTTTCTCTCTCATACCACTCACATTCAAATCCTATAAATACCCAACTACTGTTTCATCTTCGTCTTCCTCATCATTTCCAGAAATCCTCAAGAACCCAAAAAATCGACTAAGTGTCTTCTGCTTCTCCAAACCTCAAAACTTCCCAAATGGCTCACAGACCTAATCCCTTTCTTCCAGTGTTCGTTGGTGATGATGTTGTCAAACACTCATCAGTCACCACAATTCTGACCATCAAACCCACCAACTACATTGCAAATCTGACCATACCCAAGAACTACGTGGGAAAAGGGTATGAAGAATGGAGTTCTTAAGAGTTCATCCGTTGAACTATGCGATGACTGCAACTCCGGGTGTCTTGTACCAGGAGATGGTGTACGAGTTCTTGTACACCTGTACCTACAACCCCAACACCAAAGTCATCAAGGGGACTATTCTCAATAGGACTCAGACCATTGAGATTACTGCTGATCTTCTGAGGGAGGTTCTTCATCTACCCATTGCTGAATCATACGACATGCCCCAGCCTGAAAATGAGCAAATGGGAAATTTGCTACGCTTTTGTGGTGTAGCAGAACTTAAAATTGGAGCAACACTGTATAGGATGGAGTTGTCTCCTACCTATAGCTTTCTGTTTGCCTCAGTGATGATGAGCTTTAGCAGCAAAGTTGGTTCATTTGACCAACTAAGTCGTGATGAAGTCCCAATAGTCCTACAGCTGGTGGATGGGACTACCATTGATATGGCTAAGTGGTTATTTCTGAACATGAGGAACCTGGTGCAACAAGAGCCAAGACCAGC
Organism: Centrapalus pauciflorus; assembly: GCA_020465985.1. Taxonomy (NCBI): domain Eukaryota; kingdom Viridiplantae; phylum Streptophyta; class Magnoliopsida; order Asterales; family Asteraceae; genus Centrapalus; species Centrapalus pauciflorus. The sequence continues at coordinate 55,583 of JAANYP010003185.1, forward strand.
TGCTGTCCGCTATCCCAGGTTTCTGAGCCTCATATTCAAGCATCATTGTGGTGAGCACCTGTACAATTCTCAACCTTTACTTAAAACTGCTGCATTCCCTGTAATAGGGAATAGAGTTTTCTATACTCCTCTACTCCCTAATGAGCCTCCTCTATCCACACCAATGAGGAGGTTGTTAGGATTGGTTGAAGGACCCTCTGCTGTGAGGGTGGATCCAGAAACTGCTGCTCCCACAAGAAAATCCAAAGCCAGGTCCAAGCTTGTTAAGAGGACCCTGGCAACTGTTGAAGCTGGGCCTATGAAAAAGAAGGCCAAAACAGCTCAGTCTGAGTCTGTTCCCTTAGCCTCTGTGGCTGAGAGGGAGCAGGCTCCTCACCCTGAAGCCTTTGTGGCTGGTGCCTTTGTGGCACCTGAGACTATGGAACAGGCCAACCCACCTGTTTCTGACCCAGTCTCAAAACCTGTCAAGTCTGAACCCCTCATTACCTCTCCCCAGTCACCCACCTCATCCATCCACTATCAACGCAAATCCATCTCCAAAAAGAGAACAGCCAAAACAACCACCTCCTCTGTTCCCTCTCAACAGGGTTCAGTTGTAAGAGAAGCAACCCCTGCTGCCTCTCCTATATTGGGAGAAGGTTCAGCCCACTTAGAGCATGCCTCACTCCAACATTAGTCTACCCAGAGTCAGCCTCGACCCTCTGGTTCCTCCCAACAGGAACCAGTTGTACAAACGGAGATAGCCACATCAACTATCCCAGCTTCCCAACAGGCTGAGGATATTGAAAGACAGGAGTCCTCTCCACTCCACACTGCGTCCACACTGTCCCCCACTCAAATCTTCTCACACCCTGAGTCTACACGAGGTGCCCACGCTGCTGGTATAGACCAATCAGTAGCTCAGCCTCAAACTTCTGTTCCCCATGATACAGCTGCTGAGGGACCAACAACCCAAGCTGATGAACCTCAGGGATCATACCATCCCTCTGGTAAGGCTGCTCCCTCCATGCAGACTCCATCAGTAGATTTCACCACTGCTGATGTTGAAATGCATATCCCATCTCCCAATGATGAGGTGCTTTTCCACCAAGGCACTGCAGAGGGAACACCCACTGGCCTTCATGAGGATGTTGCAACACAAGCAGCATCTGAAAGGCCCCCAACATCAACCCCTTTTCCTGATGAAGCAGCTACAGCCGCTGCTGAAGGACCCTTTGACACCTCCAAGCTGGGCCATATTACTTTTGCCCAGGCTACGGAGCTTCTCTCAAATGTTCCTCTTCCCTCTCCATCACATCCTCATACACCAGCCTCATCCTCCTGTTCTCCATCTACCCAATCCAAACAGTCTACTCACACACCTCCATCTCCAGAAGACCTACCTTTGAAGGATCAGCTTTCCCTGCTGACCAACAAAGTTGGTTCCTTAGAAACATCTATGTCCTCTCTACCCTCTCTCATTTCAGACTCTGTGTCTGCCCAGCTTAAGGGGTTCTATGATTCGTTCAAAGACTCCTTTCCTACCACTCCACAAATAGATAATTCTCAACAGCTGATAGCACTCACTGCACAGCTGCAAACAGTGTCCAACTACCTATCCTCTATTCTTTCCATGCAACAGGACTCTGTGTCCTCAATGACAGCTATTTCTCAACAGCTGTCATCTCTCCTCACTTCTTGCAATTCTACCCTTCCTGTCACTCTGGCCAGCTTGACCACACTAATTGGCTCCCTATCTAATTCTATGTCATCAAACCTTGCTGATGTGCAAGATTCTCTCGAATTACATCTTGCACAGCTTCAAAGTTTGCTGTTTACTGAGTCTGATAGGGAAAACATTGTTAAGCTCACCTCTCTTGCTAATACACAATCCTCTTATCTTCAAACCTGTCTTTCCCAGCTTGCAGAGGTAAAGGACAATTTGGCTTTCTTAGTGAATAGCCTTGTTGGCCCCAGGCCTGCTGCCAAAACTGCTGGTAAGCCTGATGACTTTGTGTCTTCTGGCAGACCGGGTGTTGAAGGTGCTGGTCCATCTCCTTCAAAGGGAGAGAAGTCGTCTGCCTCTAAGACTAAGTCTAAGGGGGAGAAAACTTCTACTCCTAAGGAGAAACCAGTGCCTGCAGCACAAACTGGTCAACCAGCAGGAATCTCTGAAACAGGTACAATAGAGGGTGCTTCTCAAGCTGCTCCGTCTACTCAGGTTGAATCTCCAATCCCTGCTCAGTCTAAGGGGGAGGAATCCATTCCTGAGGGCAGGCCAAGCAGCAGAAAGAGGCATCTGATCTTAGAGGAAGAAGAAGAAGAAGAGGAGGAAAGTCCTGAAGCTGCTACCACTACAGCAGCTAAAGGAAAAGAAATAGCAGAAGATGATCCCATACAGCAGAAAGCAGCAAAAATCCAATTTAACAAAGCCAGGGCCAAAGAGATGGGTCTTCCTACGCACAAGTACTTTGAGTTTAGAGAAGAACAGCTTCAAGCCCTGGAAGTTCTTAGAAAAGAAGAAGAATCTGCCAAAGCTACCAAATCATTTGCACTTCAAGAAGCAAAGAAAGTTAAAATGTCTACTCTGGAAGTGCAAAAGAAAATATTGGAAGCTGCTAAAGGATCAGCAGGGGAGAAGGAAGCAGAGAAAGAAAAAGGTACTCTGGTCTCAGTGACCAAGCCTACAGTGCCTCATGCAAGAGTTCAGTACCATTTTGACAACCTGGCAAAGAAAAAATTTCAAGATGTTGCTGAAAGAAGGCTTGCCAAGGAAGCAATTGTCAAAGCTGTCCCTATATCAAGAAAAGGCAGTCAGTGGAAGTTGAAAATAACAAGGATGGGTGCAGCAGGCCCTAAATTGGAAACTTATGACTACACTGACGTAGCACAGATGGGGTACAGATAATGGATTGAGCTGGCAGTTGCTCTGAGTGAGTCAAAGTTAGAAACGGCTAAGACAATCAGGGCATATGTCAAGAAACTGATGGAGAGAGTAAAGAATCTTGGCCTGGTCTCCGAAGAAGCAAGTGAAGGTGTCTTGGTGACACATCCAAAAATTAAGGCCAGGAGGACAAAGAAGGATACTGAAATGGAACTACTCCTTGCACTGATTGAACAAGGCGATTATGCCATTGAAATGAAAGGAGTTGATCACAGCCTGCCAAGTGGAATAGAGTTTGAAGATGGCAAGATCATTGAAGAGCCTGAGCTGGGGGCATTTTTTATAGATCCCTTAACTCAGAAGAAATGTTTTCAAAGAGCTTCAGATCTATACAAAGTGGATCTGAGAAAACTTGTGGCCTTCAGACTTGCAGTTTCATTCATGCAGTCTAGTAAGTGGAGAGCAGCCATCTGGGATCAGCTCAGAGGCTTCTTTGAGAGAGGAGAACTTGAGGATCCCAAGTTCATGATTATAAGAAGTGAAATTCAAGAACTTGAGGATACTAGAGAGGAATTGGAGAAGATATTTGAAGAACCCCCTCTTGTGTGATGAAGTCCATCTGCCATCTGGGCAGGTGAAGAATGGAAGCTGTCCATCAGTTGGACAGGCTTACCATTTTCTGCTTCCAACAAAAACAGTCCAATGTACATTAGTTGTACTCTATTTTACATATGTTGTAATTTCCTTTTACATTAGTTGTATTATACATCAGTACATTAGTTGTACTTTTGTAAGAACATGTGTTGTTCTAATGTAATAAAAAATCAGTGTATATATAAACTGATCTTTTACTTTATGTTGATGTTGTAATTCTATTTCAACAAATGTATTGTAAAAATATATAGTGATTTTTGACAGGACCAACTTAGACTGGTTATTGTAAATAGGGGGAGATTGTTAGGCACAAAAAGGCCTCAGTCAAACCTGTTCTGCATCTGAGGGGGAGATTATTAATCAAACCTGTTGATGCACTTGATGGGTAAAAGTTAAGGCCTGTTTATGCCTTAATAATACCTAAAAAGTGATTTGCAATATAAGTCCAAAGCTGTTCTATATGTTGTATGTGTTGCAACTAAGACAGTTTGTCCAAGCTGTTCTGTCTGCTGAACAGGCTGGACATAAACTGTCTACGCTGCTCTACACTGATGAGCAGCTTGGGCAGTTTACAAGTGTTCTGTTCTTTGTGAACAGAACCTGTTCTTTGTGAACAGGCTAAACACTTTATGGAATGTGTTTCCAAGTCCTCATGTATTTTATTTGACTACAAGATCAGTTTACAAAGTCGAAGACAAAGTGGAAATCAGAACTGCTCAGCCTGCCCAAGCTGTTCTTTTACATGAAGACAAAAGGTTATTTGAAAAAGGGTGACAGACCTTTTTCTTATATCAAAATAGGCCTTTTACAAGGAAGAAAGACGCAAAGTTGACATTCCTTATTTGGTTAAAGGCAATGCAATAGTAGACAAAGTGAAAAGACAAAAGTTCTGCACATGTGAAGACAAGTCTGCTTTTCTATAAAGTGCAGAAAAGGTTATGTTGTCTTTTCAACAAGACTTCTCATTTTTCATTCCGTCCGATGAAGAAGTTTCTCTTAGATCCTCTGAGTGAGTATAAAAGGAAGCTTCTAAGGTCAGAAAGACCAAGCCAAAAAGCTAAGTGCTGAAGCCAAGAGTGAACGTGCAAGTGTGTTCTTTTCATGCATGCAAGCCTGCCTGTGTAATACAGTTTATTTGTGTCTAAGCTGTTCTACATAAGCTGTCCCTCTGAGTCTTGTAAAAACAGTGAGTGCTTCTTAGTGACTGTATTCATTGTAAGCTAGTTTGAGTCTGTCTTAGACTAGCGAACATATACATACAATTTGTATATATACAAGACTCAGCTTGAACCTTTCCGCATTCAAGCTTGTTTGTAAGTAACAATTTGTTGATAATACATACAAACATTGAGAAAATAGTGTGTAGTTTTTAAATTGCTGTATTCACCCCCCCTCTACAGCTTAAAGCTATATACTTTGGGAACCTCTCGGGACCTACAAAAGGTAACTTGAATAGATGAGTCTGTGTTTAACCTGAAACGCAAAATTGACAGTTGCTACACTTTTCCCCAGTATGCATACTGTGTATTATGTGTATTAAGTGAGGTTGCTATGTGCTTCCGAGTTGCATGTCGGTCGAGTCGCATGAATTGTACACGTGCTAACCGAGCGAGTCGTACGCCGTGTACTCGTTATCGGGCGAGCCGATAACAATACCTTATTCGTGTATGCTAAATCGAGCGAGGAGCGAACTGTTGTAGAGTTAGAGGATATAGAGCATTCTCATGGAGAGCGCGATGATGAGGATGATTTAGATGATGATATTGGACCCGAGGGAGGGCCGTTAACCCGTTACGTGCGAGATGTTATGGACAAGAGCCGCGAGGACATGCAGAAGAATTTTCAGGAGATTCGCGACCTGATTGCTTCTTCCCGATCTGATGTGGGAAATCCTTTGGTATCTGCTCTTTCTGTCGGGGGCAATATTGTGGGGACTGAGACTGGTGGTCGACGATTTGATCGTGCTTCGTTCATGGCCTTTAAGGGGTCTGGGGCGAAAGAGTTCGACGGGACTATGGAGCCTATGAAGGCTCTAGAGTGGCTAGAGTGTTCAGAGAGGGCATTTCGCTTGAGCCACTGCTTAGAGAAGGATAGGGTGGAGTATGCTGCGGGGATGTTAGTGGGTCTAGCATTTACATGGTGGAAGAACCCTTCGAGGTTTGTGTTACAGATTTTAGTAAAAACGTCGCGTTATTAGAACGAGGCGTTTCATGTTAAGGTATTTTGCATGCCGCTAAGCTCTGGTGGTAGCACTAAACGATAAGCTATTAGTCCAATTCTTTTCAAGACATTGAATTGTCCAATGTAACGAGGGTTTAGTTTCCCTTGTTTCCTAAATCGTAGCACGCCCTTCCATGGCGAGACTTTCATCATTACCCTTTCTCCTAATTGGAATTTAAGGGATTTTTTCCTTACGGCTGCATAGCTTTTCTGACGATCGTGGCAACTTTTAGTCGGTTCTGTATCTGTACTATCTTTTTGGTGGTCTCAAGTATGATTTATGGGCCAATGACTTGACTATCCCTGACTTTGGCCCAACAAAGGGGTGATCGGTACTTTTGTCCGTACAGTGCCTCAGACGGAGCAGCTTTAATGCTCAAGTGATAGGTATTGATGTACGATAATCCTCCTAAGGCAATTGAGTATCCCAACACTTACAAAATCCATTACACAGGCTCTTAACATACGTTCTAGGGTTTGAATCGTTCTTTCATTCTGACCATCGGTCTGAGGGTGATATGTGGTACTCATGTCCAAGTTTGTACCCAAAGCTTGCTGTAATCAATTGCCAAAAATCTAGATGTAAATCTGCTATCCGTATTCGATATGATTGAAATAGGCACTCCGTGTCCGGAGACGACTTCCTTGAGGTACGTTTGGACTAGCTTATTCAACCTGTTGTTCTCCTTGATTCCGTGGATTTTGTTAGGCTGTCGACTATTACCCAAATGGTTTCTGATGTTTTATCTTAACTTTGGAGCATGTTAGACATTTGCTGACATATGTGGCAATGTCAGCCTTCATGTTAGGCCACCAGTATAGCTCCTCGAGGTCATGATACATTTTATCGGATCTGGGGTGGACGACATATTTGATTTGTGTCCGTCATCTTTAATCGGCTTTCTAACTCCACCAAAACAGGGTAACTAGACTCTATTCATGAAGTATCGATTTCCATTAGCCCTTGTCCCAAACTATTTATCCATTCCGTGCAGGGCTTCATTTTTCATATTTTCCTCCTTAACAGCTTCTACTTGTGCATCATGAACTAAGGAAGGAAGTTTTGTTTGAATGGTCATAACTAGGGTTCGTACTCTTAACGGCTTAGCTCGTTCCTTTCGGCTCTGAGCGTCTACAACCACATTAGCTTTCCCCGGGTGATAACGAATTTCACAATTGTAATCACTTAGTTGCTCCATCCAACGACGCTACCTCATATTCAACACTTTCGGATTCAAGATGTGTTGGAGGCTCTTATGGTCTGTGAATACAGTACACTTCGTACCATATAACTAATGTCTCCAAGTCTTTAAGGATAAAGACTACTGCTCCTAGATCTAAATCATACGTTATGTAATTCACCTCGTGAACCTTAAGTTTTCATGAAGTATAATTTATGACCTTATCTTTCTACATCAACCCATTGTGAAGTGTCATAGTAATCTATAAACTTCTTGCTTCTCTCGGGTAAGGACAAAATAGCCGCGCTGCACAGTTTGTGCTTTAATAAATGAAATGATGTCTCCTGATCCCCGCCCCAATCATACTTAATGTCTTTTAGAGATCCGGTGATCTTTTAGAAACTTTTGATAATTGCCTATAATATGCGGCAAGTCTTAAGGATTGACGTATCTCTATGAGGGTTCTAGGAGTTGACCAAAACCTGATAGCCTCGCTCTTTGCGGGGTTGACTTCGGTTCCTTTACTATTGATCAGGTGACCGAGGGATTTCACCTCTCTTAACCAAAAGTAAAACTTAGAAAGCTTGGCATATAGTTGTTATTTCTCCAACAACTCCAGAATCAGTCTTAAATGTTGCTCGTGCTCCTCCTTGTTTCGTGAGTAGATTAAGATGTCATTTTATGAAGACAATTACGAATTTGTCTAAGTATGGTTTGCACCGTCGGTTTATAAGGTCCATGAATACTGTTGGTGCATTGGTTAATCCAAATGGCATTACCTAGAATTCGTAATGACCGTATCGGGTTCTGAAGGTTGTCTTTGGGATATCTAAGCTTGCATGTGTGAGATATGGTGTTTTAAAGTCAACCCAACTTTCTGTCCAGATTTATGATTCTGTATACTTGTTTTTAAAAATTCGTGTAGAACAGAATACACATTATTTTTGAATGAGACCACTTGGGTTAGTTAGTTAGCTCTTAAACTTAAATTTCAAAAGAAGAATCACCGAATTTGGGTCAAGAATGAACAAGTTATGACCATTTGAAGTTGGGTCATAATCTGCTCATAAATCTTCAAGCAAACTGCATACAAGTTATTGACAAAACTTGATGTGCATGCTTATGAATCCGATTTTATTGATGATTAAACTCAAGTTTTGAACATGCAATGGTGTTAGGTATCTTCAAAACACATTTACCCCATAAATAACTCAAAAGAGTATGGGATTTTTAGTGTTTGAACCATTAAGCTACCATGCATGCCCATTTTTAAGCTTTTCAAGAGCTTTCTTGTTTATGGACTTAGGTTTGATCATGGATTACCATCTTTTACAACATTTAACATGTGTTGATGGTTAATCTACAAACATCAAGTAACAAAATCGTTCTTGAAGAAAAATGAAAAAAAAAGTAGCAGATATAACAAGAAAACTTGTAAAAAGATGAAGTTTGAGTGTAGTGTTCATGCTAGATGCATGAACACATGTTGGTACCTTTTGATTCACACTTGAAGAGTTCAAATGAAGGTGTTAATGGTTGGATTTGCAGTAGATTTTTGATAGAAAAATCTGAGTTTTAGTGAGAGAAACAAGAGAGAGAATGAGTGGATTGAAAATGATGATGAGATGGAGTGTTGAAGTGATTTTTATAGATAAAATCAAACTTTTTCTTTTCTTTTTTTTATTTTTTTTCTCTTGGTTGGCCCTTAAAGGGTGAAATTTAGATTTATTTATTATTATTCTTTTTATAAAGTTGTAAATACATGTATTTAAGAGTTGGTTGCTTGTTTGTGCATAAAGAGTAAAGTTATGCTCATTTTCTTACTAGTTTGTGACATAAGTAAGTTTTTAGCATGTGTGATTTATATTTATAAAATTTTTATGTTCAAATTTATGTTTCTCTTATTTATTATTATTTATGTAAACTTTTATAAGTTTGTTGCTATTTTAGTTAAATTGGCACAATACAGATGTCTTTCTTCAAATCTTTGATTAACTTTGTTACTTATTTTTGCTTTAATTACTAAGTGAATTCAACATTATGTGTCTTTGTATTTTGAATCATTATTAGCTTGTTATGTCTATCCATTAATTATATTTTCTGGCATTGTATGAAAATTATCAGAAAATTCTGCGCCGAACGCAGAAAACTAAGCAAATTAACGAAATTTCTTAATTGTTTGCAACTTAGGTTTCTATTTCTAAGTCTAAGAAATCAATTGGGTAATGAAAAGGTAACTTGAATAGATGGGTCTGTGTTTAACCTGAAACGCAAAATTGACAGTTGCTACAGTCTCCCACCGTTAATTGAATTTCGTCCCGAAATTCTGGTTATTGTTTGTCTTGCTTCGTGTCTATAAATAGATGGGGGTACTTGCGTCTCATGGAGTCTTCTCGTTCCCACGTGTATTGGGTCCACGTTTTGCATTCCAATGGACCTTTACGATAGGAATTTTTCTTCTTTTAAGTTTCTTGACGTCTCTATCGAGGATCTCTACCGGTTCCTCTTGGAAAAGTAACTGTTTATTCACTTTGACTTCCTTGCTTGGAATAACAAGAGGCTCATCTTCCACCCATTTCTTAAGGTTTGAGACGTGGTATACATTGTGAATATTGCCCAGTTCTGCGGGTAGTTCCAACTTGTAAGCTACGGGGCCGATCTTTTTCAAGATCTTGTATGGCCCGATGTACCTGGGACTTAGTTTGCCTTTGATTCCAAATCGTATCTCCCCTTTCCATGGTGATACCTTCAACAAAACTTTGTCTCCTACTCGAAAGGCGAGCGGTTTTCTGCGTTTATCGGCATAACTCTTCTGGCGATCCATTGCTGCTCGAAGTCTATCCCGAATAATCGAGATCTTCTCTGTTGTTTCTTGGATAATTTCAGATGTGGTTATCTGCTTGTCTCCGATTTCTAACCAACTCAGGGGTGAACGACACTTTCGTCCATAGAGAGCCTCGTAGGGTGCACACTTGATACTAGTGTGATAACTGTTATTGTACGAAAATTCTACCAAAGGTAGGTGTGCATCCCAATTTCCACTAAAATCCATAACACATACCCTAAGCATGTCCTCCAATGTTTGGATCGTTCGTTCACTTTGCCCGTCAGTCTGGGGATGGTAAGCAGATTTATAGATAACTTAATTCTTCATTAAAGTGATTGATACCTACTCTTTATACATGATATGGTCAGGATTTTCCGATAAATTTTCAACCATTACATACCTAAAGATACATCAGATAGTAAAATCTAGAGAAATACTATAAAATGGTAAAAGGGCACTAATTATGAGATGCCCCCTGGGTTTCACTGTACTCTAGGGCATTGAGTCGATGGGTTAGCTCTGCATTGCGGGCTTCGCACTCTGCTAGGCGCTATCGCAATTCGTTGATCCCGTCTTGTTGGATTGCCTGGATATTTTGATTGGCCCAAAACATGTTGGTGTTTTGCATTGCCTCCTTTTCGATCTTTGCAGAGATCTCCCCAACCTCCTGTTAGATCTATCGAAATCGAAGGTCGTGCTTGACGAACCTCGCCACTAATAAAGGCAACGTTTGATGAGTAGGTTCCTGGGTAAGTGTTGGTACTTGCAAAGAAGATGGTCCTCCGACTTCAAACTGGTTTGGGATCCCTTCCTCGTTTTTCCACTCTTGGAGAGTGTGAGGCATCTTCCCCCACTGTCTTGCGTTAGCCCGACGCTGCTGCGGCGGGTCTGACTGATGGGCAGGTACCGGGATAGACTCCCGTTGTGCCAGTCGCACCCTTTTCCTGGGGGTGAACTTCCTCAATGGTCCATTGGGATGGCTTCTGAATGGGGTGTAGGATGGGACACGTGGTGGTGATGGTGGAGCAATTTGTGTTGCAAGGCCACAGTTGCCCTCCTTGTGTTCTAATGGGTCCTCTTCCTCGTCATTGATTTAGTCTGGGTGGGTTTCCGATCCAATGTACATCTTAGTGTCATTTTGGCTTTCTTGGCCAACAGGTGAGTACTTGTCCTCAGGGTCAGAGAGGGTAACAACCATATTATTTGACATGTTTCTGTCATTAGGTCCATACATATGTTCATAGTTGTTGAAGTAAGAAAGTTTAATTTTTGTAAAAGTTATAGTCTAGGGTACTAATGCAACCTAGTTCACTATAACTATGGCTCTATACCAATCTGTCACACCCTGCTACCCCGGTAGGCAGCAAGGCGTGACGAGTGCGGAAGCGTAACCATAATCAAGTGAACGACCCCTACATTGACGTTTTCGGAAAAGTACATTGATAAAACTTTAAAATATTTAATTGGTTTACATAGCCCGAATCAAATGAAGAGTACTTCGCAAGTTACAGAGATTTAAATACATAACTGGACTATATAAAATGATGCAAATAAATCTCCGAGTTTGAAAATGATGCGACTCCAAAATGAACGGAAGCCTTGGAATGCTTCCGATGAATGCGCATGTCTTAATTACCTGAAAATACATTCTAAAATACATCAACAAATTGTTGGTGAGCTCATAGGTTTACGCGAAAAGACCAATTGTATGGACATTAACAGATGAGTTGAATTTATAAAAGCATAAATTTCATGTATGTATTACATAAACCATCATGCAACCGAAGCTTACTTAAATGAGTTTGGTCTGTGCAGTATACCCGACTGTAATACCGTGTGTTAAATATATATGCATTCCACTTTTAGCCGGTTAAGACTAACCCGAATGGGGGACATGACCCCAGATAGATCTATCCACAATATATTCGCACTTACAAATAAATGTAATTAACAGTTCATGATATGAGGGCCGATGGATCCACAAAAACGCATATGTAATAAATATAAGAATTAAACAGTTTTGATGTTCATATGAAAACGGTGCATGTATTTCCACCCCAATAGATAGTGAAAATAGGGGCTATGAAGAGTCACCGTATGTTGATAGAAAAATGAGCGTAAAAACGACAGTTTTGCGTTGTTGATGAGTGACGACACAGGACACGTTTAACCGAGTCCTAAATGATATGAGGGACTTAATAACTCCCATATATATATATATATATGATAATATGTATGTATAAATGTTTTTTTGTTTTAAATCACCCAACTTTACAAGTTTATAAATAAAACCCACTTAAAGGTTTTTCGGCCTACTTTGAGGCTGTTTTCGACCAGGCTCCAAAACGATTTGAGCTTTGGTTTTCATAGACATAAAACTACTATATACAAAGAATTTTTAAAGTTAAGAACGGACATTTTTCGATATGTTTAGGTTGGGGAAAAAGCTCGCTAAAAACCCTATGTTGGCCATTTTTGGGCTGTCAAACTTCTGGGTTTCCAAATAATATTTTGGTGTTCTAAACTCCCATTTAAACTATGACAACCTCCAGATTTTTAGGTAAGACATAGATCTAACTTTTGAGACAAGAATCAACTCATTTCGTTAAGTTATGAATTAGTTATGATTTTTCAAAGTCGATGTAATATATCTGCCGAAAATCTGGATTTCATAAACTTGTAACAACTTGTGATTCTTGTTGTTTATTCAAAAACCACATGTATAAAAGGTTATGAAACACATTTATATAACTTATTTTTATATTATATACATTTACATTATGTGTTTATACATTTATGAACTCATTTGAAGAAACCAACTTTAAAATAAAACCAGTGAATTATAAACTTGAGTTTTTATAAAACTTGTTATTGTTAGTGATTATATACATTATGCAAAGACTTATAAGAACATAAATATTAGAAGTTATAAGTTAGTATTTACTTACTTTGAGGTATTTGAATAATTCAAATGAGTAGAAGTTTAAATTCTTGAAAAATTGCACCAAAAGAACTCTTAAAAGACTTCAAGAACAAAAAGTTGCAATTTTGGCGTTGTTGCTTCTTCTTTGGCCGATTTTTAGGGAGTGTTTGAGAGAGTTTTTGGTGTTTGCAAGGTTTGAATGAAATGAAGAAATGAGTCCTCTATTTATAGAATAGGATTTGGTCTTGCAAATGATGAAAGAAAAAGTGATGTTTAATACTTTACAAACATGTTGGAAAAGTAGAAAAAGTGTTGAATTCTTTTCAATATTTATAATGAAAGTCATAGGGGACACAAAAGTGTGTTCCCCTTTTGTGTTGGTCGATTTTTTATGGCATAAAAATGATGTATTTTGGTTTTTATTTTTTGTATAAAAGTATTTAGAATGTATTCTTGTATTTCCCTTTTTATGTAAATTCATATATACCTTTGAATGCATTTGTTTAATGAATTGATTTAGTCTTGCATAAGTAATGTTAAGTAAGTTTGTTAATGCATGATTAGTGTTACTAATCTTAATTTAAATATGTACTTGGTTGAATTAATCCATCATATCACAAATCGATCGGATTAATTTGTCAAATCATGGAACCGATGAAATTGTTTCTAATTGACTTGAATTTTCTTATGAACTTTATTAATCACCTTGATGAATTGTTAATGATCACTGATTAGGTTATAATTTGCTAATGAATACTGGTTAGGTCATAGTTGCTAACCTGGTTTTGTGTCGGATGTTACACCTAGCCATTTCGATTTAAGCGAAGGCAATTCCATGTTAAGGTTTTGCTTAGGGGCAAATATTCAAATCAATCTGTGAGTACCTAAAAAACCTAGTATTTAGTCATGGTCAATTGTATGTCGTTTCATCTCGAGTTACATCTCGTAGAGGTCTTCGTTTTTATATCGATAATGGAGGCGAATGTGATGAAAATTTAACAAAAAACGTTGTTTATAAAGAAGTATCTTACAATCTCCCGAAAGGTATTAGTTATTTACTTGTGTATATTGTGTTGAATACAATTAAACCTTACATACATTCTTATGTTTACTGTTATGTGGGGGGTTGTTATTCCCGTTTCAGGTGCAGTTAACGTTGAGTGAGGATGCAGTCAATTGCTTCATGCATTTCGACTTGGTTCCACTCGTAAGTGACAAGTGGTGCATGATAGTAATGGTGTCACGTGTTTGGACTGCGTGCAATCCTCGGAACGATCATAAATTGTCCCTTAACATGACATTAGTTGACGACCAGGTATGCGTTCTGTTACATGGTTCATTTGTGACGTGGCATTCTTATATTTTATGTTATGAAAACATGTAATTTCCCTGGTTTTCATCGGTCAATAATTCATGCTTTTGTGCTGAAGTATAACATCGAGAAGTCCAAAAATTCTGTTTTTGAGGGTCGTGTTTACAAGATTAGTCGTTTCAGTGTTCTTAATTACACGACTAAGTATAGGCCTTTACAACGTGAGTTTTTTATTCAATTTGGTGATGCTACATCTGTTTTATTTCATTCAGGAGTCGGTGCTGATGTGTTCCAACGCTATGTTTTTGAGTTTGTCCCATTCCATAATGTCCACACTCGTGTAAATGATGATATTTACTTAACAGTGATGTTATTATTTACTCTCACTAAATGTATAACATAAGTCATTTAAAAACGTTTGTATGCCTAATATCTTATTCTTTTAGATGTTATTGGGGTTGTTCGTGTACGGAATCCTATTGAGTGAAAATCTAGAACGATAACATGCCCCGCCTCTGATATCCTTAAGATTGTCATTTCTGATATGAGGTATCATAATTATTTTGTGCATCAATTGAATTGTTCAATTATACGTTCTCCAATCTTTGCTTATTTTAACATGTATTCGATTGCAGTGGCACGTTGTTAGACGTCTCATTACGGGGGTCGTCTTCTATGAAATACACTGATGATATGATTCGTGCAAAACAACCTACAAATGTTGTTGTTGTCATTACGTGTTGCACTGTTCGTGCTTATAAACATATGTTTGTTTTCCTACGTGATAATATGTTAACGTATACATATTATCACTAACATTTTAATGGTTATTTGAAGGGGTCCCACATTTAAGCACGACATCGGAAACCCATTTTTACATGGACCTGCAAATACCATAAATGATTTCTTTTCATGACTGGTGACGTCATTACCTCTTTCATTGTTTGTATTATAAAAATAGTCAACAAGCCAATATTCTGATGTTATATAACAATTTGATTATAGCCCTTCTCGTGCTATTACATTTGGACCAGCTATATCATTGACGGATACAATTTCCATTTTATGTATTGAAGAGTTATATGGGCGTTTGGATGATGGGCCTACTGAGGTACTATATTCATATTATTGTCAGTTAACTAAAAAACTTTGTTACTTATTATTATAGGGGGAAAATTTTACTGTCGCTGGGACATTGATTGATATCGATTTGTCAAATGATTGAAAGTTCATCGAATGTACTATCTGTTTTAAAAAGGCGGTGTTGAGTGGTCGGCGTTATTATTGTGAAAGTTGAAACAAAATGTTTTGAATCCTCGCCAAGCATAAGTTTGTTCTAATGGTATTCGTCA
The DNA here is from genome assembly GCA_020465985.1 of Centrapalus pauciflorus. NCBI lineage: Eukaryota > Viridiplantae > Streptophyta > Magnoliopsida > Asterales > Asteraceae > Centrapalus > Centrapalus pauciflorus. The sequence continues at coordinate 70,915 of JAANYP010003185.1, forward strand.
TGATAGTCCAGTTTTGTTAACACTTTATGGGTTCTATAGATATTAGGGGTGTGCGGAAAAACCAAAATCCAAACCGAAACCGAAATAAACCAAAAAACCGAAATCGAAAATCCAAGCCGTTTGGTTTGGACAATGGATTTTCTTAAACTGAAAATTTTGGTTCGGTTTCGGTTTCGTCATACACAAAAACCGAAAAACTCCAAACCGAACCGAAAGTTATATAAATATTAACACTTTGTTAATTTGAATATTTTGTTACTTTATTGAGAAATTTTTTAGTGATTCATTCTTTAGATTATTGGCTTTTATTTTATTTTTCTCTTTCAATAACGATTTCATATGTTTTGTGTTGTTTTTTTAAGCCTGGATTTTATTTTTTTATTGAATTTAAGCAATATTTAAATTTATTATTGTCAAACTTAAGAATTATAAAAGATTAAATTAAACCGAAATCCAAACAAAAAAACCAAAGTCCAAACCTAAAATCCAAAAACCGAAACCGAAAAAAACCAAATGGTTTTGTTTCTAAAATCCAAAAACCAAAACTTTTGGTTTGGATTTTGGTTTTTAAGGAAAACCGATCCAAACCGCCTTTTGCTCACCCCTAATAGATATAAATTAGTAATCCGGCTGAGGAATGACACACATGAGATGACTTGTGTTTTATTTAACGCTGATGCAACAAAACTTGTCGGGTATACTGCAAGTGAGTTGATTATGAAGAGTATTAAGGAGGTCAGTTGGTCACTCAAAGTTAATATTTATTGTTTACAACCTTATAATGGCGTTTGTTTATGTATGTGTACTTCTGTCTTAGGGTGGTGAGGATCCTGACTGGATGTATTGGTTCCTTTTAGACACGTTATGCGCATGACACGTCGTACTTGATATCAAGGTCAATGCCATCAATCTTCGACCGCACTATATTCGTCGTTTCACTGTTGCCAAGTATCACGGTGACTATGAATATGTTGTTGCCAATCTCTCGACCCAATCAACGGTTGTATCGTCTGTAGCATCCAGTTCTATGGTTGGTGCAACAGAAGAACAAAAATCATTGGATCATTCTCAGCTAACACATTGTGGTTTGCATCATGATCATGCATCTAATGAGTCCATCTTTTTAGGGGTTACAGGATCAGACAGTAGTTCAACTCCGTCTACATCACATGTTTGTAACGATGTTCCTGCTATAGATCATGATACAAATTGCTACTCACACACGATGTGAAACTGTTATTCATGTTCACATTTCTTTAGACTTTTGAATATGCATTGTATTATGTATGACAACTACATACACTATATTTAACGTTTACTTTTTTTTTAAATGATTTTTAACCTCATTGGTTAACTTATGATACAAATTATTGTATATACCAGAGATTATAATGTTCTCTGTTTGCTTAATTATATTTTTATATGTGTGTATAATATGTACAAAAGTTGTGTTATTTCATATTATCGTATAATTGAACTGTTGTTATGTTACTAGAGGCTTCAATATAATTATGCAGATGTTAGTTGTATTTGTTGAACTTAACATGATTTTTTATGCGTAATAGTATGTGCACATACATTCGTCAATTACGGTGCCATAGTGCGGTGCTTACTTTCAATATGTTTCTTCAACTTTTTTTGTGTAGCTAATGGATGATATTTGGACGGTAGATGTTTTTTCATCACTTAGTCATCCTCATGCATGTTGGAATATCATCGTTGTTCGAGTAGAGTTTGTCTGGAAAGATGACAGAAATGAGAGATTGATATTAATTCTAATTGATAAAGATGTAAGTGATAAATGTTACACTGGTATGTATATTGACTTTATGTTGTCACATTCTATATTTATTACCCAAATGGTATGCGAATTCAATGTGTTAGAGAGACAGAAAATGGTAGCTTATATAGCATTCGGTCTAATGCATCTATGCCCGTGGAGGTCTATCGTCGGTGGTGTATTCCATTTGCATAATTTCAAAATCGAAGGAAGCTGTAATCATTATCCAAGGTTTAGATCATTTGATTTGTTGCGTTGTGAGTGGAATATATGTTTCAATAAGAAGACAACAATTACCCGTGTTACAAATTATATTGAGCTCATGGTTCCTGTATATCCATTGGTATCATCAATTAGAAGCCTTGTGCATCAAACAACGAGATCTCGAGTGATGATCGGTGGGTCTTTGTTATTTAATTTGATCGTTTATATTATTTGATTCTGTATATAAGTTGTGTTAACTTTTGGGGTTCTAACATTTAATTTATATCGTATTAGATGATGTCGGAAAAATAATCTGTGGTCGTCGAATTAGTGCGTCATTTTTAAACTTGAGCTCTTCTTTTGAACTCTTCTTGCAGGATGCGACGTAAGTGAAAGTTTTTCTTGAACTTAAGTTGTTTTATTATATATGTATTATTTAGTGAACGACTATATATTTTTCATAACAAATGTCTTTTTATTTATAGGGGACATAAGCTAAAGATAAAGATATATGACACACCAGATACGGAACATGTAAGGTTTTATCGTGCGATGATAACAAACTCAATAATATATATTTCGCGTGTTACTCTTATGCGTTTCGATTCAGGTATCTTATGTTATGCTTGTAGTACGTTACTTTTGGTATTCTTATGCATTACTTTATGTTTCAGATATTGATAGCCATATGTTACATACTTTTCAGTTACTATGTTGTTTTCTACTGACGTAACGAAGATTTTGTTCAACCCGGCGATGCCAGAGGCAGAAAACATTAGAAGAATGTAGTAGTGTTGAAGTTTTATTAACATTTATGGGTTAATGGTTTTGTTATGACGTGTTTTTTGAATGTATATTGTATTGTTTTTGGTTTTTAAAATTTGTTCATACTTATAGATATTACGCTATTCGAATTATACATATGGTAAGGTATTATGATTGACAAGTAAAAATTTTGCATTTAATGTTGTCTCGTACACTGTACGGGTATTACACTAGTTCCTTTTGCTTATAAAAAGTTGAACGACAATTATCCTTATAGAGTACCTACTCTTGCGGATGACTTCTTTAAAAGCTATTCAACGGCAGAAATGAATGCTAAACCCGTTAAACCAATTCCTCATCTTACATTCCTACTGTTAAGTATTACTTGTGAGATATACCCTGCCAGTCAAGAACCTCTTATTACGAGTGAGGAGGGTTTTGGAAAAAACTATTTGAACTAAGTATAGAGTTAACACACTACAAAGAATAGTTTAACACTGTTTCAAAAATGATAATCTCCTACTTAAATGTTTCGAAAACCATTACTCCTGTAAATGTACAAAGTAAATCATCTAACAAAGGTAAAACGAAAATTGAAGTTCCTGTGAAAATTTTCAAAGGTGGGTGATCAAACTCTTCGATTTCGAAGGTTTCCGAACGGACGAAGAGTAAATCAAAGTCTTCAATGAAACCCACTCACCCAGGAACATCCTCTTAGTATAAATTTTCTCAACATACTGACTCTTCTCGTTTTGTTCCTACAGATCGAATAAGAAGGATACCAAAAATGACAGTTTAATATTTCTCGAGCTTCTTTATGAAGAAGGTGTTAGAATTATTATTTCAATCTTGTGGGTTTATTTTATAATAAAATGTAATGATTTCCCTTTTAGTAGAAAGTTGAGGGTATTTTGTGTATTCCCATCAAACTTGGGCATAGATATAAAAGGAACATGTGCCTAGGGTTTTGTGTATCACCTTTCACTTTATTCAGACATTGATAGAGTGTATTATTCTCTTTGTTCGTGCTTATTCAGTCTTATAATCATTATACAATCATTGTGAGTATTGAATATATTACCGCGATCACTTCTACAATTGGTATTAAAGCCATTTGAGTGAATGTCAACTGATATTGCTCGGATTTAAGGAGGTTTTTGATGTTGTCGCTGTTCATCATAAAACCCATGGTTTTTGCTTAAAATCCATTTTAATCTTCTGTTTTTGCTTGTCTTTTGCCTTAGTTGTGATCGATATGTGTTACCTGATTATTTTAGAGCTTCATAAGTCATTTAATCTGTGTTTTAGGGTTTTCATCTATCATATATTGTTTTGTTACCTGTTCGACGCTGTTGATAGACATTTTTGCACACTTTTTGCTTAAAAATCCCCTTCTGTAGGTGTTTTTACGTAATCTTTGTTCACAAAAGGTGTTCTAATAATTATTCCGAGCACTTAGGTACCATTTTTATGTTTTTAAACAAACATTTGACCAAAAATCTGATTTTTGTTATTAGCACTCGTACTGTTACACAACAATTTTCACCAACTATATCTTCGGATCTGAACTTCGGATCCCAAACTTTGAATGCACTAAATTGTCATCCGAACTTTGAATCTATCATCCAAACTTCGGGTCTCTTTCATTATCTTCTCTACTTGTGCTTATTTTACCATATTTTTACTCGTTTCTCATCCGAAGTTTTGGTTCCTACCATCCGAACTTCGTGTCAACCTTTTCGGCAACACTTGCACTTTCTATCGGTTCAACATAAAAAGTTTGGATCCTTACATCCGAAGTATGTGTCCCTTATGAAACTTCGTATCATAGTTACCCGAAGTTCCATTCGAACTTCATCATTCATCCAAAGTTCGCATCACATACGAACTTCGCATCACATCCGAACTTCGGATCCTTCATCTGAACTTCAGTTTCCACTCCTCAAGCTCATTTTCTAAAACACTCAATATAACCTTCCATCATGTCTCAAGATGCTCTGCTGTTAGGATTTGAGAATAGACCACCTTTTCTCTATCCAGATGAACATGAGCAATGGAAATAGCGGTTCTTGATATTTGTGAGTATGCAACCCACGGGGCATATTATGATTCAATTAATCAAAGAAGGACCAGTTATTTTCTACTCCGACATTCCTGCAATTACTACTTTTGTTCCTCTCATCCCAGCTACCAAAAACCACAGGGTCCTCAGGATGACCAGAGAGAGAGAGAGAGAGAGAGAGAGAGAGAGAGATGCCATTGATCATAAAGTAGAACATTAGCTGTATCAGGTCCTACCCAATGGCATTTTCGTAAGTGTTTATGGAAAGATGTCTGCTAAAGATATGTCGGATGAACTGGAGATGCAAGTGCTTGGGCAGACATGAATGACCAGGCAAAAATTGAGAAAGCCAAGGCCAAATTTTCTGAAGTTAGAGCCAAGGACGGAGCATCCCTACAGGCTATGTTCTTGGTTTTCCACCGTGCAAAACGAACTTAACAAGGTGCATATCTTCAAGGATATGGATGATATCAACATCCATTTTCTATAATCTTTGCCTACAGAGTAGGGTATTGGCTGCCGCGCAGTTAAAAGGGGTCGCAACAATAACAAGATATCCATAAGTGTCTTGTTGGAGGAGTTACCGAAATATCAGGGTGATGTCGTTGCCCACAAGCAGATGGCCAACTGTGTGGCCTATTTGCTATTAAATGCAAACAATAATTCCAAAACCACCGATCCCTTGGCACTGCTATCCAACAAAAAAGTTGGGCCCGAACCCCTTCAAACCCCACCACCTAAACATTTGTATACCCCAGCTGGAACCTTTAGCACCTACCACAATACAATCAATCTCCTTTTGCTGCCTATGGGCAACCTCTCGGTTCTATCAGATTAAAAACCAACAACCAACTGAGATAAGACACGGGCCCCAGGCGGTACACTTATGTGAGGAGAGATGAGAGAATGGAGGATCGGGATGATAGGAGGAGACATGATCAGATTGAATGGAGAAGAGATGACCGTCTCGAGAGACGGTATGATGATAGGAGAGAGAGAAAGGATGAAAGACGGTATGATGATCGTTGGGACTATAGGGACGATGGCTGATCGGAAAGGCGAGATGAGAGAATAAAAGACAACAGGAGAGATAACCGCCAACAGGAGGATAACAAGGACTCTCGTTTGCAGACAAGAGGCTCGAAAGACGAGGAGAGTGGCTAAGAGATGAGCAAACCAAGACTGCAGACAACAGAGGGTGTTACAAGTGTGGCAAACTGAGTCATTTTGCTCGCGAATGCAAAAATCAACACGAGCGTGACCTCGGTTATTATGAACGCAAGGTGCCCATGCTCAAGAAAAGGTTAGATGCAATCACCCTCGCGGCTCAGGAGGACTACAAGGCGGATAAGGAGTCTAATAATGATGAAGAACAAGGTCGCAACTGTTATATGACCGACCGGTTTGGTCTTTCCTCGTATAGCTGTTATGGACGTCCCACTTTCTCTTTTGTACTATGCTGACTGGGACGAGGAAAAGGTGACGGTATTTGTTCTTGGAGTGTATCCGGAAGAGGTTAAGTCTGAGCTGACTGAGCCTACCCCTTCTGTAAGTGCGAATGAGTAAAATGAAGATGAGGGAGTTAGCGGACAAGATGTATTGGGTATCGGTGAGGGGGAGGTAAGTGCGATCAAGGGGGGAGCCGGGGAAGAGGCACAGATGGGATATTCAGAAAAAACGATCACTGACCTACTGCAAGATATAGATGACGGTCGTGGGGTACTGAGTGCTGATGGTGAACCCCAAACCTTAAGAAGGACAAGCCATGATAAAACTACTAGCCCAATAGTCGGCTCACACCCCTCAGCCACTCAACCTCCTATCAACAAGAGCTTGTTTCATTCCACAGTGAATCTACACATATGCCATCCCCCTTCAGTCGGAAGGGGGGGGGGGTATGTTGGAACAGGTCAACGGTTGCGCCCGGTGAACGAACATCATTTGACCATGACTCTTCCTCACCCTATTACACTTTGCACCTCATACAGGACGTCTATGTGACGTCCTCCGCAACATCCACATCCGAGTACCCACCTGGTGGAGCGAAGATGAAGGATTGAAACCGGACATGAAAACAACACAATCGTCCGTGTCTGGTCATCCGAGGATTACACCCGAAATGCTACAAACAGCTCTTCGTGACGCTGACTTGGTCACTCGGGCTGAACTGACCGCCCTCAAGGCCATTGTTAAGAAACAACCCTCCTCCCTTCTCACTATCTTAAAGGGAAAGGGAGCAGCAACTTTAGAGTTTCCACCAGGAACCCCGTTAAACCAAGATACTGCTGCAATCCATGCCCTTCAAGAACAACCAGCCACCACAGCTACCATTTTCACTGATTCTATCTACAATATGCAGCGACTAATTTTACGTGTGGAGGCATACTTGAAGAAAAGAAAGGATAGATTGGAGTCTATTGTGATCGACCTCCAAAGTCTATGTCGCCCTCAGGCTACTGCTCACAAACAAAAACACGATGATCACGACGACCCTGATTATCTTGAGAGTGAGAAGCGCCCCAGGAAAGAGGCTGAGAGTACGATAAAAGAGAGAGAAGGTTCTGAGCCATAGGGAGTTGAGGAAACACTTGCTTTGGTGCCGTATGAGGGTCGTCAGGCACAACCAGAACCAATAATCCTAAACTCTGACAACACCTCCTCATCCTTAGATTTTCTAAATTCACCAACAAAGCCTGAGCCAGAAATAGAAACAAAAACCACCTTAATCCCTACAACAATAGCCCCAACAACTTCTCAACTGATCTCTCTAAAATTCAGACTACCAATTCATCCCCTCCCATCAGTCCAAGAACCTAATTCAGTCCAAGGCAGGACTGTTGATTGTTTCCAGACCAGTACATCTAAGCCTGAAGCTATTTTTGAAGAATATGAATCTAGCTCGGTCTACTGGTTCACACGAGAAAACGTACCAAATCTACAACCTCAAAAGAAATAGTAGTTGGTTGACACTCACCATGAACAAGTATACCAACTATTAGATGTCAATGAGGTTGATGTAAACAGAGGCCACACCAGGGGATTAAAGAAATACCTTTCCAAGATGTCTTATGATGATTTCTGCAAGTCGTACCTAGAACACCGATTCAGAATCGTTTTCACGAAGAACCCAGGCAACTACAGCCGAAGGCTCCTAACGGAATTTCATGATCGTTCCAAAGGGGTGTAGACAAAGTACAATCAAATGATGTTGAGGGAGCACAGAAAGAAAGAATTGATGTGGTCCAAATCAAAGGTCAAAAAGGTCTTAAGCATAACTCCCTATAAACGTGCTCGAATCTACACGCCTTTCATCTGCTTTATCAAAGAAGATGGTACTCAACACGAGGTAAATGAGCCAGATCTTGACTTCATGACCTTTGATGATATTAAAATCATTCATGAGAAATTGGCCAAATATGAAAGTCTCCAAACCAATTTAGAATGCTCTATGTGCTTTGGTTCGGTACATGAACAGACGATAAATTGTCATGTGCATAAAAAATTTTCAAATGGCCATAGAAATCAATTTTGTAGAAGTTAGATTGACTCCTGCTGATCAGAACTCTCCTATGATCGACCATCAACCTGTCTACAAAGTAATTCTGAAACCTGAGCATGGTGTAGTGTACGGTCACCACTTGTATGGATCGAATCAAGGCGCAACGTCGTCCAACGACTACAGAATCCTCGTTATACGCTAAAACGATCGATCACGCGCGAGACACAGAGCCGAAAAAAATTCTAGTCAATAGGTAAACGACCCCACACGTTGTATTGCTCCTAGACTCTCTGAAAACACTTTCTAGTTCGTCTGTGCACTCTGAAAAAGACTGAAATCGTAGCTCGCCAGAAGTCTCTTTCTGCTCTCAAACTCGTCTGAGTTTTTGAATCAAAAGCTACCGAAATGACAAAGGATAAGTTCATGATATAACCCTTAAGTTCGTGCATGGCCCAAGCCCAAGCCCACGAACTTATAAGTTCAAGCTCATTCAGATAAGTTCGTATGAACTTGTTAGTGCTAAGTTCGTACGAACTTATGCTCCCTAAGTTCGTCCGAACTTATGAGACCTAAGTTCATATCCGCATGAACTTATTCTCATAAGTTCGTACCTCATGACTTATCCAACAAAGATGTTAATTACGCACTATCTATTACAATAGACCATCAATAACATAACTAGACTGTTGTCGTCACACCGGGTGTACGAACCGACTCCCCCTAGATAATAGCTTCTAGTTGTTATTCATTGATTGCAATAGATTGTCAATTGCGACACTAGACTGTTGTCGTCATCGGGTGTACGAACAGACTCTGCCTTGATGATTGCTTCTAGTTGCTGTTCATTGAACTTCAGTTTTAGGCCTGTTCAGATTGCTTCCTATAAATAGTCCCTGATTAACGCAACATCTAACTATTCTATGGTGTTTTCTGCCTTCAGATCTCCAACCTTTATGAAAGAAAATCAGCTGTTCTTAAAACCTCTGCACGTCACCCTAAGATAGGTTCACGAGATGCTAGGGATGATATGACATCAAAACAACTTTCTCATCATCATCCTCCTTAAATGCTTCAACTGTCTCATTGACAACATACCACCACTTCAAGTTACTCAGAACATCCTGTGGCATAGTCTTCAATTGAACCTTCTTCAAGCATCTGACCGGTTTGTAGACTTTCTTTGTCCATGTCTTACTAGTTATAGGATTTATTCTTGTCGTCCACTGCTCTTCTACAAACTCTTGGATTAAACTATTCAAACCTTCCAAATTAACCTTCTCTTCTGATAATTTTTGCAAACACTTCAGCATAAGGGTCGTCTCCAAGGTTGATAACTTTCTTCCAAGCAAACTCTTTGACTTCAGTCTTTGGCAATGTGTTGAAGTTTTTTAGTCTTTTTTTCAAGTACTGTAGCTCATCTCTTCTTTCTAAGATGAGTAACTGCAGTTCCCTGTCAAGCAATTTAGAATTTAATTCATCATTTAGTGCATATCTTAGCACATCTAGATCTATCACATTCTGATCTTCAATCACTGCTCCTTCGCTGTCTGACTTCCAATCATGTACATCTTCAGGAACAGACTCTCTTTTCTCAAGATCCTCGTGCTCTAAGTCATCTTCGAAGTCTTCATCAAACCTCATTTCTTCTTCATCCAATCCTGACAAGTCTCCAGTCATATCTTCTTTAGTTGCTTCTGTCGCCTCTGAAGCCACGTCTTTTCCCTTGTCAGCGGATGATGAGCCCGACTCCCCTTGAGGATTAGTAAGCTGAGTAGATTGTTGCCTTGAAAGATCTACCAACTCACTGTCTTTTTGTGCACGACTCCCACTGAAGATCAGCAAGCTGAGTCTTTTTGTGCACTCGTGTCATCTCCTTCGTCTTTTCTACGAATATGCCTCAAGGCATCATCGCTACAATTCTCTCCCTGAGATGGACGATCTTTCAACAATTTCTCTAGTATAGCCTCCAGATTTGCAATTTGCTGCTACTGATCAGCCATTGTCTGAACCATCTGGGCATTATGGTGTTGACGTTCAAGAATCACCGTTATCAGCTGAAGAATCTGTACAGCTTGTTCTCGGTCTGCAATTATAAGCTGAAACTCCGAATCTAACATTGTTTAGACTTTAATCAATCACATGAAACAAGTCCTAATATGTTAGCCGGACATCAAAATCCCATATCCAACAATAAAAAATACAATGAAACTCTCCTTACTTACTTTCTTTGATGGTTTAGAAGGTAAACCAAACACTAGAATTAAGTTCGAGAGAAACAGTCGTTATCCTCGTTAAACAGTCACAAATCCGAAAAGCTTGAAAATACTTTGAAATGTTTTCAACTTTTTCAACTTATTGTGGAACCCTTCACTTTGAGCAACTAATTATCACGCATCTGTTGTTTTTCCAACTGGGACAAATCTTAGTATCTGACGTCAAGCCTACTTATTTAAAATCTATATACCTAGAAAATTGAAATAACGTAAAAGAAAATAAAATAAATAAAACTAAAGTGCAAAAAATTAAAAATAAGTACATAAACTAAATCTTTTTGCGAGATTGTCATAGAAGATTCAATCAGATAGCTTTGCCAACGCACTCTCGGTGTTGCACTTTCACACTTTGGAATTTTTGATTCCTTCTATTGTTTGTCGTAACATACATATCATGTCGATTGTCGGTATGTTTGTCCACTTAAACACTCAACACTTAGAATTTTTCTTTGGCCTTTTTATTTATCAATAAATTATCGTACGTGTCCCACACTTAGACATACTCCTGTGATAAAGATAGACATGCAATCATTATGACTTTTCGTTCTTTGCAATCATCTTTAAAAGGAAAACTTAGGACGCAGTTCTGTATTTATATACAACAGAGTGTCTTAGGGTAAAACTTTTGTTTAGAAAAGACAGCGGTGACAGGTCGGTACTTACGTACGACAAAGCGACATATCTAGCTATATTGAGTCAAAACAGCAACGACAGGTCTGTACTTACGTACAACAAAGCGACATGTCATGACTCTCTTTACATCTCATATTTGCTCTTTTTTTAGATGTATTTTGATGAAGCCATACATCCCCCAGACTGATTTACATACCTCATTCATAATTATTTTATGTGAGCCTCTAAGACAGAAATTAAGACCTATTGGTCATACGTCTAAGTTAGTTACCCATATGACAATTTCTTTATTGTTTTATTAGCTTTTAGGAAAACCTTCATGTTTTATGTCTACCAACATATTAGAACATGAACATGTATATCACTTTTATTTTATAGTGCATTATGTTTGAAATCTTAACTCTTAGAGTTTGTTAGACTGTGCTAAATTTCGTCACGTTGAACCTTAGACTCTAACACTTCTCTCATGTTTTCAATATTCTCTTTTTTTGAAATAATTAATGGTTTTCTCTCTTTTTTCTTTTGTTTTTCCCTTTTTTTTTTAAGTATAGTAAGTAATAAGATAAACTAATAACCTAAAAAATTATTAAAAAGAAAGAAAATCTATTGAGTTCAGGTTACTCTAGATTACGCATTCCGTTTAGTTGGACTAACAACTCATAGCGTGATCTATCAAATGCTTTTGTGAACCGATCCGCAAAGTTGTCTTCCGTTGGAACTTTTAAAAATTTTATTTGGTTTTTCTCAGCACAGTCACGAATAAAATGATGTCTTATATCTATGTGCTTAGTCTTACTATGCTTTGCCGGATTACTGGTTATGGCAGTTGTGGATTGATTGTCTATCCTAATGGGAGTATGAGTATAAGTCAAATCGTAATCCCACAATTGTTGTTGAATCCACAGAAGCTGTGAACCGCAACTCCCCATAGCCACATATTCGGTCTCGCATGTTGATACGACTACCAAAGTCTGTTTCTTGCATTGCCAGAACACCAGTCTCCCTCCAAAGAACTGACAACCACCCATTGTTGATTTTCTGTTCAAGCTACACCCTTCATAGTATGAATCCGTGTAAGCTTCCATTTCCAAATCTCTATCAGCATGATACCAAAGTCCCAGCTTCGGTTTCAACTTCAGGTAACTCAGATGCCGCTTCACAACTTTCATGTGCATCTCCTTGGGGTTAGCTTGAAACCTAGCACAAATACAAACAACAAACATTATGTCAGGTCGAGAAGCAGTTAAATACATGAGTTACCCGATCATGGCCCGATATAAAGTCGGATCTACATCAGTGTTACTATCGGTACCCGGTCCGAGATTATGATTGACTTGAATAAGAGTACTAAAGTGTGTTGTATGCTTTGTTCCTTCCATCCCGAAGCGCTCTAAAATATCATAGACATACTTCGTCTGATGAATGGACATCCCCTCCTTTCGTTGTTCAACTTGTAAACCCAGAAAGAAGTTCAACTCTCCCATCGCACTTATCTCAAACTTGGACTTCATAACCTTCTCAAAATCTTTGCACATTTGATCATTTAACGATCCAAAGATGATGTCGTCCACATACACTTGTACCAGTATGAAATCGTCACCTTTCATCTTAACGAACAGTGTACTATCTATTCTTCATCTCTCAAACCCATTATCTAAGAGGTGAGTAGACAGTGTCTCGTACCACGCCCTAGGTTCTTGATGCAACCCATACAGAGTCTTATCCTATCTATATACTCTGTCTAGATATTTAGGATCAGTAAACCCTGGCGGTTGCTCGACATACACCAATTCCTTCACTTTACCGTACAAGAAGGCACTCTTGACGTCTAGCTGATATACTTTGAAGCGTTAGAAGGACGCAAACGCTTGAAACAATCTAATAGCCTCAAGCCTCGCTATTGGTGCAAACACCTCAATATAATCAATCCCTTCTTCTAGGTTGAACCCTTTGACCATGAGTCTTGCCTTGTTACGTGTAACTATGCCCCGATCATCCCTATTGCACTTAAAGACCCATTTTGTCCCTATAGCAACTTCTCCTCGAAGCAAAGGTACTAACTTCCAGACTTCTAGCTTTTTGAACTGTGAAAGTTCCTCTTGCATAACTTCAACCCAAGAATTGTCCGTTAGAGCCATTTGTACATTCTTTGGCTCAATTTGAGAAATGAAACACGAGTATAAACAACTGTGAAATGCCTTGGAGTCGCTGATCATCGATAACAACAATGTGTTACTATTCACACTACTCCTAGTTTTCACACCGGCATTTGGATTCCGTATGTCGTTTTCAATTTCATTGACCTGAAGATTATCTCCCAAAATTGATCCTATTTCTCCTAATGAGGGTGTAACTTCAGACGAAACATTCTCCTCGTGATCATTGTTTCTGAGGCTGAATTGTTTATCTAATTCTCATCCGTAGGCAACAAAGGTTCATCATTTGATGGGGACCCATCTTCTATTGATATATTTTCAGATGTCATGTGAATGCACAAATTTGGAAAGACTCTACCATCATCGTTAAGATTTAAAGATGAGATGTCGTTTTCCATAATTCTTGCACCACCACTAAAAGAAATATTAAATGATTCAAACACTAAGTCATAATCAAATAACCATTCTAGATCAATTTGGGGTTCATGTGAATAACTTGTTACATCAATGTTAAACACAATTTCAATTGTACCAGTAGTTTTATTAATACCCTCTTGTTTGGTGAGTTTGGGATATAACCTAGAAAGTATCCTTTGTCAGCCTTTTCACCAAACTTAGGTTGATGTATCGTTTTTAATAAAGTACGTGGCACCCCAAACGGTTCAAAGCAAGTTAAATTCGGTGGTATTTTATTCAAAATTCATAACAGGTTTTCTTCAATGATTTGACAATAAGGACTCTGTTTAAAACATAACAAGCAGTATTCACTGCCTCCGCTCAAAACATGGTAGGAAGCTTTGAATCCGAGAGCATAGTCCTTGCTGCCTCAAGGACCCCATTTTTGTTGTGGCTCATATGGTGCACTAAATTCATGCACTATGCCTTTGGTTAGAGAATATACACCAAATACTGCATTTTTATATTCTGTTCCATTATCATTTCTGATACGTTTTACCCTTTTCTAGTATGTGTTCTAAACTTGGTCTAAGAACCCAATCAGCGTGCCTGTTGTCTCGTCCTTTGTACGTATAAAGAAAACCGAAGAGAAACGTGAGTAGTCATTAATAATAACTAAACAGTACAAACTACCACCTATACTCCTTTTGTTGATTGGACCGAAGAGATCCATATGCAGCAAATCGAAGGTGGGAGCTCTGAGTTTTTGATTTGTGTGACTTTTTATGTTGCTTCCATTTCTTGCACGGCACACACTTATCTTCAAACTGAAAACTTTTCAATGGAACACCTTGCACAAGGCTATTTTTTTATGTAATTCATCTTCCTTAAGTGCAAGTGTGCCATACGCCTATGCCACAGCAAAGATTCAGACTTTGAAGCTTTTGATAGTAGACATATAGATCCCATCGATGAATAAAACATGGTGGGAAGCTTTGAATCCAAGAGCATAGACTTTGCTGCCTCAATCGATGTCCTGTTTTTACGTACTGCCACCCCATTTTTGTAGAGGCTCATATGGTGCACTAAATTGATGCACTATGCCTTTGGTAAGAGAATATACACCAAATACTGCATTTTTAAATTCTGTTCCATTATCACTTATGATATGTTTTACGCTTTTCCCGTATGAGTTCTCAACTTGGTCTAAGAACCCACTCAGCGTGCCTGCTGTCTCGTCCTTTGTACCTATAAAGAAAATCCAAGAGATATGTGAGTAATCATCAATAATAACTAAACAGCACCAACTACCACCTATACTCCTTTTGTTGATTGCACCGAAGAGATCCATATGCAGCAAATCGAAGGTGGGAGCTCCGAGTTTTTGATTTGTGTGACTTTTTATGTTGCTTCCATTTCTTGCACGACACATACTTATGTAATTCATCTTTCTTAAGTGCAAGTGTGCCATACACCTGTGCCACAGCAAAGATTCACACTCTGAAGCTTTTGATAGTAGACATATAGATCCCATCGATGAATCTGCTATGTTCATGTCCATCATGTATAGATCATTCACCATTGGGGATCTCATCATAATCCACTGTTCAGGTATCTTGAATCCTGGCTTTAGCACAAAGGCTTCCTTATTAGTAAAAGGAACTGAATTTTGTTTATCACAGATCTGAGAGACACTAATGAGATTGTGATCAAGCTTATCTACATAGTAGACTTGATCAAGAGTGATCGTCTCATTCGTGACTACTCCTGTTCTAATGTTATTGCCTCCTTTATTCCCAGCAAATGGTACAAAGTCCTTATACCCACTCTTGAAGTCTGATATTAGACTTCTTTCCCCAGTCATGTGACGAGAGCAACCACTATATACGAACCACTTATTGTTTAGTGTAGTTAACTCCTACACATGAATAAAAAATGAGTTACTTATCATGGAGAACCCAAGCCATGACTGACTTGGTAATACCCTTCTCATCCACATACTTGAACTCTTTCAAATACCCATCTCTCCTTTCAGGTGACTTAGATTTTTGAGCAAGAACCTGTTGTGGACCTGAGTAACTAATATCCACTCTTTGCCTTTTGTTTGTTCTTTGTTGTTCAGCTCTAGAGTAATTTCTGTTATAATGCGTTTCAGTGTTATAACTCTGAGCTCTACCAGGTGTCTGATGTTTGTTAGCAGTGTATGACTTAACTCGAGTATAACTCCTTTTAGGTGTATAATTCCTGATGACAAGTTGTGGTCCAGACCTTGATTGACTAGGGAATCTATTTAGTGAATTATTCCTAAGTCCTTCAGTTGGTCTGTTAGACACTGGTGTTTGTTTACTACCTACTCTTGATGTCACATTCGAGTTCTTCTCAGTATTTTGAGAACTACTCGTGCTTGCAACACTAGGCACTGATTTCAAGGCTGGTTGGTCTGGTTTCCCTACAGTCGGTTTAGACTCTATTTTATTATAAGGAAAACTAGATGCAACATGACCTTTTTCATGACATCTAAAGCAAGACATTTTGTCAATAGACTTTTTATAAGCACTCTTTAACTTAGGTGTCTCACTAATGTCTTGTTTGTTTGTATCAATAGTGATATTCAACTCCTCTTGCATATCATTACTTAACGTTTTTCCTTCTTCTAGTTTAAACTCACTATTAGACTGCACAAACTTTACTGTTTTCTTAATCTGAGGAGTTTTTGTAGACACTTTAGGTGTCTCTGTTACTTTTCTTCCTCTGATATAACTGTTTCATTAGTGTTATCCTGAGGGATAGGCACATAATTATTATTGAAAGGTGGAGGTACATCCTGATATCCTAGGCCAACTAGTTACTTAGGCTGTCTCTGCGTATCTAAGATTTTTCCTAAGTTCAAGGAAGAGTTCCTAAACTTTTCAACCTTACTATTTGCCTCAGCAACTTTAACCCTTCCTTCTGCTAGTTCTACATCTATAAGTGTAATCTCCTAGGTCAATGATTCTACATGCTCATACATTAGTTCTATTCTAACTCTTTTGTTCGCTCAATTTATTTTTTAGAACTATCACATCCTAAGCATCAACTTCCATCTTAGCCCTAAGATCTTCCCTAATGTCTACTAGACTAGCATTGTCAGATTTTAAAGACTGGATTTGTGCTATCGTTGATGAATGTGATTCTAGCACTAAGTTCAATTTATCATTTAATGTAGTACCTACAACACATAAATCACGAAAAGTAGAAAACTTAAGGATTACCTTCTTCCGATCCGATTCCACATTGGTCATCTGAGTTGCATACTCCAATGTAGTCAACTCCTCAGATTTTTCCAGAACCAAAGGATTTGTCTCGGACTGCTGGGTGTCCTCCTGCTTTTCTTATCCAGCTCCACTATCAGTCTCAGTTACTTCAGCCATAAAAGCTCTAGCATTAGACTCCGGATGAGAACTCCAATCATAAGTACCATCTAAGTGCCTGTTAAATGATACGTTTGTAAATAACCCAACCACTACTGCTTGATTCCCTGAGTTGCTTAAATTCTGATAGTTATCCATTTTTGGCCTCTGCATTCCCTAGTAAAATGTTCAAACCCCTGACAGTTGTAACACTTCACTTTTTACTTATCAAACCCTCCATTATTGGTCACACTAAGATTTCTTCTGGTTCTCTTCATAAACCGTTTAACCCTCTGCGTGACCATGGCCAATTGTCATTGCAGGTTCTTCTGTTCTAAGTCGTCAGGAGGGTCTACCTGATCATTATCCAACTCCCTTAAAGTTGGATCGTTGATCTTACCCTGAATGTAGTTACCGTATGCTGCCATGAACGATGCAAGAAGCTTCAACTGCTCCTCTGCTGTCTTGGCACTTATAGGCATTTTCGTGTATCCCTGAGTTGAAGGTCCAGAATTTGTGGTTGATCTCCTAGTTTTGAGAACCCTAGAAATGCCCTACCACTCAATTTTTCTACTTCTGTAGGTATGTTTTCTTCTTCTCCAAAATCAAACGTTGTAGCCCCCCTGCATAGATGCACTAGAAGTCGATGGATTAAATTTGCCGAAGTACATTTAAGGATCTTGTACCTGATCGAATTCCCTCTCCTTCTTCTGCATTTTAAAGTTATATGATCTCAAAGTCCCAATGACTTCTTCCAGAGTGAGAGTTTCTAACTTTTCTTCATCATGGTTTATCAGTGCAGTGTACATATCCCACTTTGGTGGTAACGCATCTAGAAGTTTTTATATCTTTTCTATTTCTTGATACTAAACCCTGTGGTTATCAAGTTCGGTCAACAGATGGTAGAACCTTCTTACTATGTCATCCAAGTTCTTGTTCTTCAGACCTTTAAAGATAGCAAAATGTTGTTTCAACGTTTCATTCCTCGCCTTTCTTACCCTCAGATTTCCCTCATACCTCCTCTCTAGAGCTTCCCATACCTCTTTAGAGGTTCTGTGATGCTTAAAACTATGCAGAATCTCCAATGGTAAAGCCATCTTTATTGAAGACATAGCTCGATTCTCAGCTTCGTAGATTTTCTTATCATCATCTTTCATTTGCTGTTATGATAAAACCTTCTGTCTGCCTTCGAGCTCTGTTATTGGACGAACATATCCTTCGTCTATGCATATCCAGATACGCATATCATTGAATCTAGCGAAGTCCGCAAACCTATCTTTCCACCAGTAGTAGTCTTCAATTTTCATTAGCTTGGGTGGTGAATTTGATTTGCCTACTTCATGATACATTTCCAAGAACTTATGCAAACTTGACATCTCGTAAAACTTTCTATTCTTGAACTTAAATTATTTAATTTTTAAAATAAATTTGAAATCAAGTTTGTACGGACTTAATTAAAATCGTTTTACCAAGTTCGAGGATGGCAAGTTCGAGAAGGATAAATTCGAAGTTAGTCAAGTTCGTGAAACATTAATCAGACAAGTTTGAATCTCTGACAAGTTCGAAGGAACCCAAATCAGCCGAGTTCGTGGAGGAGCGTCTGACAAGTTCGAGGAACCCTAAAAACACACCTAAGTTCGAGCGCCACAAGTTCCTGAAACAGCCAAAAATTTGACTTTTTCAAAAATTCAGATCAAATCAATGTTTTTAAGGTTAAAAACAATGATTTCTACTGAAAAGATGAACTAAGATGAATATTGGCTAGAAAAACTACTCGAAAACACTGAAAAACTTTGAAAAGAACGTGATTTATCCGTAATAACGCCAAGAAACCCTATGAATGTTCAACGAATTGTGACGAACACGAAGAACATTCAAGATAGTCTCTGATACAACTTGTAAGGTCACCACGTCTACGGATCGAATCAATGCGCGACAACGTCCAATGAGTGTGGAATCCTCGTTAGATGCTTATCAATCACGCACAAAACACGGAGCCTAACAGAATGCCAGCCGATATGATACCGACCCTACACGATGTATCGCTCCTGGACTCTCTGAAAAGACTCTCTAGATTGTCTGTGCACTCTGACAACCTCTGATTTCGTGATTCTACCAAAGTCTCTCTTTCTGCTCTCAAACTCGTCTGAGATTCTGAGCCAAAAGTCCACGAATTTTCAAACATAAGTTCATGATATAACCCTTAAGGTCGTGTATGGCCTAAGCACACAAACTTATTTATTCAAGCCCATTCAACTAAGTTTGTACGAACTTAGAAGGCATAAGTTCGTATGAACTTAAGTGCCTTAAGTTCGTAGCCTATGCTCATGAACTTATTCTCATAAGTTCATAGCCTCATGAACATATTGTCATAAGTTCATAGCCTCATGAACGTATCACCCTAAATGCATATCTCATGAACTTATCCTACAATTATGAACTTAACATGACACTGCATTAATGAGGCCCTACGTATTGAAGTAGTCTATTAATAATAAAACTAGACTGCTGTGGTCTTACTGGGTGTACCTACAGACTCCCCATTGACGATAGCTTCTAGTTATTATTCATTGATCAAAATAGATTATCAATAACGAAACTAGACTACTCTCGTCATACTGGGTGAAACAACAGGCACCCCCTTGACAATAACTTCTAGTGGTTATTCATTGATCTTCAATTCTAGGCCTGCTCAGATTGCTTCCTTTTCTATAGACCCTGTTTAACACAAACTCTAACCATTCTCTGGTGTTTTCTGCCTTCCGATCTCAAATCTTCATGAAAGAGAATCAGCTGCTTGTGATGCTTCTGCAGATCACCCTGAGAGAGGTTCACAGGATGCAAAGTCTAAAAAGCCTTCAAAATAACCTTCTCTTCTTCATCCTCCATTATAGCTTCAACTATTTCATTGTCAACAAACTATCGCTTCATGTTTCTCAGAACGTCGTGTGGCATTTTCCTTAATGAAAATTTTTCAAGTATCTAACCGGTTTGTAGACTAACTTAGTCTGTGTCCTACCAGTCAGAGGATCTATTCTTGTTTCGACCACTGTTCTTCTACCAAATCTTGGATTAACATGTTCAAACCTCCAGATCGACCCTCTCTTCTGATAATTTTTGCAAATACTTCAACATAAGAGCCATCTCCTAGGTTGATAAGCCCTTTCCAATCTAACTCTTTGACTTCACACTTCAGAATCTGATTAATCATTTAGTGCAGATCTCTGCATTTCTAGACCTATCACATTCTCATCTTCAATGACAACATCCTAACCCATAACTACTTCATCGTCTAACTTCCAATCAGGTACATCCTGTTCTAAGTCATCTTTGAAGTCGAACCTTATTTCTTATTTATCCAACCTTGACAATTTTCCGATCAGAACTTATCTTTAGTTACTTCTATCGCCACTGAAGTCTTTTCTTTTCCCTTGTCAGCGGCGGATGATCCAGACTCTCGCTGAAGAGATTGTTGACTTGAATGATCTGGCAGCTCACTGTCTTTCTGTGATACCACTTGTAAGGTCACCACATCTACAGATCGAATCAAGGCGCGATGTCGTCCAACGAGTGCGGAATCGTTGTTAGACGCTTAACAAATCGATCAGGCACTAAACACGGAGCCGAACAAAATTCTAGACGACAGGATACAGACGCCACACGTTGTATTGCTCCTAGACACTCTGAAAACTCTTTCTAGTTCGTCTGTGCACTCTGACAAACACTGAAATCGTAGCTCTCCAAAAGTCTTATTTGGCTCTCAAACTCGTCTGAGTTTCTGAACCAAAAGCTACCGAAATCACAAACGATAAGTTCATGATATAACCCTTAAGTTCGTGGATGGGCCAAGCCCACGAACTTATAAGTTATAGCCCATTCAGATAAGTTCGTCCGAACTTGTCATATCCCCTAAGTTCGTACGAACTTATGAGACCTATGTTTATATCCCCATAAACTTATTCTCATAAGTTCATACCTCATGAACATATCCATCAATCATGTTAATTAGGCACTATCTATTACAATAGACCATCAATAACATAACTAGGCTGCTGTCGTCACACCGGGTGTACCAACATGTGGTCTACCTTCACAATCAAGGAAATAAGAGGTTCATGAGATTCCAAGAGATCGCCAACTATTCCGACGGCACGCTGCACTTAATCAAAGAAAAGCTGAATGAACGCCTCACAAAAGGACGAACGAAAGAACAAAGCAAACTCTGAATGCGGCCAAAGGAAGGGTTGACCATCATAGAAGTAATTGATCTTATCAATGACAGACTGCACATCCGACAAGTTATTAGAAGGTTCGATGTGAGATTGGGAATCAAAGCTACAACTGGCTGAGTCTCCAACCCACAACGATTGAAAACGGGGAGATTATTAGAATCATTATTTCAATCATGTGGGTTTATTTTGTAATAGAATGTACTTATTTACTTTCTATGTAATTAACCTTTTTAGTAGAAAGTTAAGGGTATTTTGTATACACCCTTCAAACATAGGCCTAGGTATAAAAGGAACATGTGCCTAGGGTTTTGTGTATCACTTTTTCACTTTATTGAAAGGATATTGGGGGCTGGAATATTCTGATATTGATAGAGTGCATTATTTTCATTTTTCTTGCTTATGTTAGTCTTATAATCATTATACAATCATTGTTAGTGTTGAATATATTACTGGGATCATTTCTACGGAAGGCACTTATGCCAAAATCTTTTTTTTCTTTCGAGAGTTTGAATTTATTTTAGAGTGAAAACAATTAACATGATGTAATGAATGATCATACGTGTATTGAATATTCATTCTCTGAGTTGTTTGCTTTATGTCCCACTCGTTTTCGACGTCAAGTTCAAGAAATGAATAAATATGTTTATTATCCTAAAAAGTGACAACGTAATAAGAAAACAAAAGAAAATGCATCATTGGCCCCTTCCAAAAATACAACAATATTCTGCCAAAGATCAAACCAAAGGCTAATTCAAAACCACCAAAACCAAATGTAGCTACATCGCCAAAGGTTTTAAAGCCAGTTGGCCCCATATACAAATGGTGCCAAAAGCTTCTACATCAGGACCAAACTTAACTTCAATATGGATTCCTAAAACTATCATGATAATATCAGAAACTGCAATACCTAACAAGAAGGGCTCAATTCTTCAATGGGGACCCAAAGTGGTTTAAATTTGATGCAGATGGTTTCCAGATCACTTTAGGCTAGAACCCATACCTCAATGACATGGCTTGTAGTTAATTCGGATTATAATCTGTTCTTCAATCAAAGGTTTCTGGCATCTCCGTACAGAACCCAAACATCATATGTCTGGCTCCTGTGCACTCAGTTCAAGACCTGTTCATAAGTCCACATGTTTATAGAACACATCAGTTCAGAACACAATTTAAATGTCATTATACTTTCATACCATTATAGACTCGTTTCACATGTTTCTCTAACAATTTCAACTGATTATAACGCCTTATCTTTATTTTCTAACATAATGTAAATTTCAGGGAAAGTTGATCCAGTATATGGATTCGGATTGCTCCAAGTACATGACCGACAGAGTAGAGTTAGTAACCAACATAGGTAATCAACACTGCAGAATGGTTAAATTTGGGAATGTCCATCACGCAAAAATCAAAGGATATGGCCATCTGGTCCTAAATAACTTAGTCATCAAGGATGTTGACTATGTTGAAGGGTTATCTCATAACGTGTTTAGCTCAAGCAAACTTTGTAATAAGGGTCTGGAAGTGACGTTTAGGGCTAAGTTATTTAGGACCGAAAATCAGACTACAAATTCTAACTCCGAAGACAGTGGTCATGAGGAAGATAATGTAGAGTCTGAAGTTGTTCCCCCATTAGGTGAAATAGGATCAAATTTAGGAGAAAATCTTAGGGTTGACGAGATAGAAACATCGAGGATTAATAAGAATCATCCGATTGAGAGCATCATAGGAAATCCAAATGCTAGTATGAGGACTAGGAGTAGTTTGAATAACAACACAGTGTTGTTGTTGATGATCAATGACTCTGATGCCTTTCACACTTGCCTCTACTCGTGTTTCATCTCGCAAGTAGAGCTGAAGAATGTGCAAATGGCACTAAAAGACAACTCTTGGGTTGAAGCGATGCAGGAAGAACTGTCACAATTCAGGAAACTTGAAGTGTGGGAGTTAGTTCCATTACCTTGTGGAGAAGTTGCAATAGGAACCAAGTGGGTTTTTAAGTGCAAGAGGGATGATCGTGGTATAGTGACTCGCAACAAGGCAAGACTTGTGGTAAACGGTTTCAACCAAGAGGAAGGAATCGATTACAATGAAGTATTTACGCCAATGGCAAGGCTTGAAGCAATCCGTTTGTTTCTGGCCTTTGCGTCCTTCAAAGGTTTTAAGGTTTATCAACTTGACGTAAAGAGTGCTTTTCTTTTTGGGAAAGTGAAGGAACTGATGTATGTGGAACAACCGCCCGAGTTTAGATAGTACGCTGTTTGTAAAGAGGAAGGGTGAACATTTTTAGACAACGAGTTTGAAAGAGGGAGAATAGATAGTACGCTGTTTGTAATGAGGAAGGGTGAACATTTCAACTTGGTACAAGTGTACGTCGATGATATCACTTTCGCATCATCAGACGAGCAGATGTGCAAAGACTTTGAGAAGGTGATGAAGTCTAAGTTTGAGATGAGTGCTATGGGTGAGTTAAACTTCTCTCTGGGTTTGCAAGTTGAGCAGAGGAAGGAGGGTATGTTTATCCATCAGATGAAGTATGTCTACGACATTCTGATGTGGATCCGATGTTATATTGGGCCATGATTGGATCACCTATGTATTTAACTGCTTCTAGACCTGACATAATGTTTGCTGTGTGTATTTGTGCTACGTTTCAAGCTAATCCAAAAGAGATGCACATGAAAGCTGTGAAGCGGATTCTGAGATACATCAAGTCGAAACCGAATCAGGTTGATTTATTTTGTAAATTATTGTAGTTAATTTCTATTTCCTTATAATTTTGTTTTTACTAGAAAGTTTACAGGTATTTTATATAAACCCCTCTAAGTTAGGCCTAGGTATATAGAAAATTTTGCCTAGGGTTTTTGCAACACTTTTAATAGCCAATTGAATATTCCATTGAGTGATTACGGCTGACAGTGTGTGTGAGTGTGTGTGCAATGATTGAGTTATTATTCTCAATCTTCTTCACATTTCCATATGTAAAATCATTGTGTAGTCATTAGAATGTTTTCATAATGGGATAATTACTACATTATCACAACTTCTTTGCATCCAGGCTTGTTAGCGCATCTAGATACTCATTTATCACGGATTTAGGCACCCACTTCCAAATACATTTTACTTGTTCATTCTCAAACTCAAAAAATAAATTTCTTCTAGTATGAGTAAACTAAATATCTGATTTATGAATGAAACTTGAAACTAAATGAATATAATTATGCAAATTCTTCATTCTACCAATTTATCCGGTTCTAGCATGTTTCTGATAATCCTTATTTTTTTCTGGGAAGAATTATTCTGCGAAGAATAACTAGAATTTTCAGATACTTTTGAAAACTTTGATTTTAGAAATTCACTAGGGTAAATCTCGACCGAAAGCTTTTTGTCACATCCTTGCTTTAAAACACGCTTGCTTATCCCAGGAATAATAATAAATGCATAAAGCTAAATAAAATATTACAATAAGTCATGCACTACACGTGCTTCAAGGTTACAGTACTAAGTTGCTAAAAACATCATAACATAAATAAAAGCAGCTACCCAAAACCCAAGGCATCATAAAGCTATACCACAAGCTGAAAGTGAGCTAAGTCCTCTGGGTTGATCAGAAAATATACCTAAGCAGAAGGTCCAGCTTGTTCTTTACCTTTTTTAGTAAAAATTGTAAGTAGCAACTGTAAGCTAATGCTTAGTGAGTAAACAGATATTCATGAATACATGTAAAATATGAGGCGAAAGTGCCTATAAAGGCTGTTATGCTTGCTTGCTTGCTTTGCTTGTTTGCTTAATACCCAGAAAGAATGCTGCACGATTGAGACATTTCACGCAGAACGGAGATGCCACCACTAGGGGTTTACCACTGACAGATGATCAATCTGTGATGCGGGGCTAGCTACCCGCATAATGCTCAAGGGATAGTGGTGAACATCAGAATTGCTTGCTCACTAAATATAATGCTTATGAGATGAACAAAGAAACGCTAACACAAAGTTTGCTGTATAGTATGCAGAACAATAAACAGATAGCAGATAAATATGCATATTAATAGATCAAATGTAAGATCCGGCTAAGCTGGGCATCACCTGTACCACAGTGTTCGCCTTCACTCACAAAAGTCTATTGAATTCCAAATAAATCATATAGAAACAATTTATGTCTCAATTTCATATAAAACATGTAAACAAGAATAACTGTTACTCACAGTACTGAAAATGCTTTGAAATGCTCGGAAATACTTGCTCGGCTTATTTACGCTTTAAATTGCTTTATAATGCTTGCACTTGCTTATCTAGGCTCAATATAGACTGGCACTGGCTTTGACTCGCAGCTGGGCTAAACAGCTTATGTATAATATCCGAAGTTTAATATTACAAAACATGTGCTAAATTAATATTGCTAGCTCAATATTCCAACATCTATAAGCCATAACTTCTAGCTAAATATTTTGCTAATTTATGCGTTGTTCGTAAATTTTATCAATTAGATTCGAAATTTAGGGGTTAGATTCGAATCTGAGCATCAGACTCGAAGTCAGATTCGAATCTGAGCTTCAGATTCGAAGACAGATTCGAACCAGGGGGTTAGATTCGAACCTCATTCTCGAATCTAGCTCTATTCGAGTCTGTTCTTGGCATTTCGAGTCTGTTCTATGCGTACTCGAGTTTGTTCATAAACTGCAGCTTTAAACATGCATTTTCAAGCCTCAAATCCAAAAATAAGCTAAGTAATAAGCCTCGGTTTAGTTATATTATACATAATCTACCATAATCAGGCTAAAACTCAAGCTAAATGGCTAAAAATCGAATCAAAAATGAAATATGAAGCTTCCTTCAAAAACCCAAATAATGCAGAATACGAAAATGGCAATTCTTACCTCGAATTCGTATCAAATCTCACATGCATTGGTAGATCCGCGTAGTACACTTCGAGACCTTTCCGAGGACGTATAGAACTCGAGATTTGGCCGGTCGGTTTGAGAGAAAAGTTAGAGAGAAGTTCGGGTTCTAGAGAGAGGAACTCTGAAAATGCTAGACGGGTTTTGCAAAAGTGTGAAAATGGAGCACTCAACTCCTATTTATACTAAATCTCGAAATTACATCTTTTTACGCAAATTGCTCAAAATTACTTAAAATAAAAATGCAAATAAAAGGCAAGGTGTTATAGTATGAGCCCACCACGCTTGCACTTCGTCCTCGAAGTACCTAAGGCTCAAACAGATGCGGATATCGAACTCTCATGTCTTCCTCAGATTCCCAGGTCTGAGAAATTCCGTGAGAAGTCCTCCACTGCACCAACACCATTGCTACTTCTCTATTTCTCAGCTTCTTCATCTTTGTTTCTAGAATAACTTCAGGCTCGTCACATTGCAGCTTTTCATTAATCTTGTAAGTTAGATGATCGGCCCACTTTTCTTTGTCATCTTCCTTGCACTTCCTTAGTTGCGAAACGTGAAATACGGGGTGTATGTTGGACAGTTCGCTCGGCAAGTCCAACAGATAAGATTGAGTTCCAACACGCTCGGTGATCTTGAAAGGACCAACGAATCGTGGTGCTAACTTGCCACGCTTGCCGAATCTGAACACACCTTTCATCGGCGAGACTTTTATTACAACATAGTCGTCCTTCTGAAATTCCAATGGCTTATGACGTCGGTCATGATACGATTTCTGTCGAGATTGAGCGGTTTCCAATCGTTGACGTATGATTCGGATCTTTTCATTTGTCTGCTGAAGTAGCTCGGGACCGGCGATTGGTGCTTCACCGGCTTCATGCCAACACGTAGGAGTTCGGCACTTGCGTCCGTATAAGGCTTCGAAAGGTGCGGCTTTGATGGATGAGTGGTAACTATTGTTATAAGAAAACTCTGCTAACGGCAAGTGGTCGTCCCAATTACCGCTAAACTCGAGAACACATGCCCGCAACATGTCTTCGAGTGTAAGAATTGTGCGCTCGCTTTGGCCATCAGGCTGTGGATGATACGCCGTACTCATTCTGATCTTGGAGCCTAAACCATCTTGCAGTGCACTCCAGAACCTTGAAGTGAACCGGCTGTCGCGGTCGGAAACAATTGACAAAGGCACACCGTGTCGTGTAACGATCTCGTCTATATACAACTTAGCCAACTTCTGCAATGAGTAGGTCTCGCGAATTGGAATAAAGTGAGCGACTTTGGTTAGACGATCCACAATCACCCATATTGCATCGTGCTGTCTTCGCGTAGTCGGAAGCTTCGTCACAAAGTCCATCGTTATGTGATCGAACTTCCACTCGGGAATCGGTAGAGGCTGTAGACTGCCATAAGGCTGCTGATGCTCCGCTTTGACCAATCGGCAAGTAACACAATTATCGACATATTGGCCTACGTCTCTTTTCATACCGGGCCACCAATACTCGGCTTTTAGATCGTTGTACATCTTGGTGCTGCCAGGATGTACCGAGAAGTTAGAACAGTGGGCTTCCGAAAGAATTTTCTATCGAACATCACCAAATTTGGGAACCCAGACACGATTTTTGAAAATCTTCAAGCCACGAGGGCTAACGGTTAAGAATTGAAATTGCCCTTTCATGTCCTCAGAGTTGAGGTTTTCTTCTTTTAGAGCTTCGGCTTGAGCAACAAGGATTTCATCGATCAAAGTTGATGAAAACAAAGTATGGGTCAAGGTATAAAGACATTTAGCAGAGTAGGATTTACGACTCAATGCGTCGGCCACCACATTCTCTTTGCCAGGGTGATACAGAATATCACAGTCATAGTCTTTGATGAGTTCCATGGAGCGTCGCTGGCGCATGTTGAGCTCCTTCTGGCTGAAAATATACTTAAGGCTCTTGTGATCCGTATACAGTTGACATTTGGTGCCGTAGAGATAATGTCGCCATGTTTTCAATGCAAAAGTCACAGCAGCAAGTTCAAGGTCATGAGTCGGATGACTCTTTTCATGATCCTTAAGCTGGCGAGAAGCATATGCTATGACTCTGCCTCTTTGCATCAAAACACACCCAAGCCCTTGATATGAAGCATCGCTGAAGACTACAAAGTCTTCATTACCTTTGGGTAAGGCCAGAATAGGCGCTTCGGTGAGTTTCTGTTTTAAAGTTCGAAATGCATTCTCTTGAGCTTCTTCCCAAATAAAGGGAACATTCTTGCGAGTAAGAGATGTAAGAGGCATGGCTAGTTTTGAGAAGTCCTTAATGAATCGACGGTAGTAACCCGCCAATCCCAAGAAACTTCGGATCTCAGTAGCTGATTTGGGAGCTTCCCAATTTTGAATGGCTTCTATCTTAGAAGGATCCACAGAGACTCCTTCAGCAGATATCACATGACCAAGGAATTGTATCTGATAAGATACAGAATTTGCAAATTAACGCTGAACATGAAATTTAAGAATAGTTAAGCTTAAAATGAATAAATCGAGATTGTAAGCACCTGTCGCAGCCAAAATTCACATTTAGAGAACTTGGCGTAAAGTCGCTCTTTGCGCAGCAACTCTAGCAGCTCTCTAAGATGCACAGCATGCTCAGCTTCGGTTTTCGAGTAGATGAGAATATCGTCTATAAAGACGATAACAGACTTATCAAGCATTGGTCTACAAACGCGGTTCATCAGATCCATGAACGCCGCAGGAGCATTAGTAAGGCCAAAGGGCATAACAAGAAACTCGTAATGCCCATATCTAGTACGGAAAGCTGTTTTGGGGACATCTTCTTCATGAACTTTGAGCTGATGATACCCAGATCTAAGATTGACCTTCGAGAAGTAACTGGCTCCCTGAAGCTGGTCGAAAAGATCGTCTATTCTAGGCAACGGATATTTATTCTTTATTGTTACCTTGTTCAACTCCCTATAATCAATGCACATCCGGAGAGTCCCATCTTTCTTCTTAACGAAAAGAACAGGAGCTCCCCAGGGAGATGAACTTGGTCGTATGAATCCCTTGTCAAGCAATTCTTGCAATTGCTTCATCATTTCTTGCATCTCAGCAGGTGCAAGTCTATAAGGGGCTCGAGCAATTGGTGCCGCGCCGGGCACTAAATCAATTCTGAACTCCACCTGACGGTCTGGCGGGAGTCCAGAGATGTCCTCGGGAAAGACATTGGGAAACTTGGAGGCTATCGGAACCTCGGCTAATGCTTTCTTTTCAGACTTAGCATCTATCGCATATGCTAAGTATGACACGCAACCCTTAGCTATATGCTTCCTAGCTTTGACTACAGAAATTAAACATATTTCACCTGTCTTTCTGTCACCGTAGATGCAAATATTGCGGCCATCCGGAGCAGTGAGCTTTATCAACTTCTTCTTGCAGACAATGCTGGCGTCATGATGATCAAGCCAATCCATACCCAGGATGACGTCGAATTCATGAAAGTCCATCGGGATAAGGTCTAGTTGGAAGGTACAGTTGTCGAGCAGAATAATGCAGTCACGGTAAATTTTATCGGTAGACACACTTACATTACTAGCCGTTTGAATATCAAATATAGCAGGTAGAGTAGGCGGTGCAATTCCAAGTTTAGATGCAAATGAATTTGATATGAAGGAACGGTTGGCTCCTGAATCAAAAATAACTCTAGCAGGTACGGAGTTAACGAGAAACATACCAGATACCACATCTGGTATTTCCTTTGCTTGCTCAGCCGTGATTTGGAATGCGCGATTCTGACTCCGAGCTGGCTCGTTACGGCGACTAGAACCTCCTCGCGATGTGCTATGCCGGGCCGGTTGATTTTGTCTTTGCTGTTGTTGTTGATGTTGTTGCTGAGGTCGGTATTGTTGCTGCTGCAATCGCGGATGATGCTCTGCACTCGGGTAAATCATGCTGAACGGATGCGTACATGCATGCTCATTATGTCCAGGGCGTAAACAATTGTTGCAAACTTTAACTCTGTTAGGACATTCTTCACTGCTATGTCCTATTTCGTTGCACACATAGCACCTCACATCATTGGGGTTACAACGCCCAATGTGTGACTTCTGGCAGCGGCGACACTGCCTCGGCTCAGAATGTACCGCATAAGATCGAGTTTGTTGTGCCGTAGGCGAGCTGAACTGTCGGTACTGAGACTGCTGTGGCTGAGAATATCTGGATGAAGATCCAGAATAGCTTCCGGTGCGCGATTTCTTGGGCGGTGATGGACATGTCGGGTTAATAGAGGATGTAGGAACTCCTCCAGCTCGAATAAAATCCTGCTCGAGAATTCGAGCAGCTTCAACACAGTCAGCATAGTTGGTATATCCCCGGTGCTTCAAGAACTTCTGATATTCAGGATGCAGACCCATCAGAAAACGGTCGATCTTTCGCTCTTCAGTAGCGACTTGATAGTCAGACAGCAAGCTTAGTCGGGTGAATTCAATCTCATACTCAGTCACCGATTTTGTTCCCTGAGTAAGAGACATCAGCTTCTCTTCCAAACGCTTCTTTTCATCAGCTGGGCAGTACTGACGAAAGAAGATAACTTTGAATTCATCCCAAGATAAGGACTTAATCCAGTTGGCTCCGTGCATGTTCTCCTGAGACCTCCACCACATGACAACGCCTCCCTCGAACAATGTAGTAGCAAAGCTGACCTTGGATTCTTCAGCGCAGTCACTAATGAGAAAAATCCGCTCGATGCCAGTGATCCACTCAAGTGCTTCGATCGAATTTGCAGCACCCTTAAAAGGTTGAGCTCCGCAAGCCTTAAAGTAACGGAAGTTGCAGCCCTTAGGAGGGACTACAGGGGCTTCCTCCTTGTCGGTGTCGTCATTGTGGCGTCCAGTGTCATCATGCTGTTGTTTCCTACGTTCTTCTCTACGCTTAGTTTCGGCTTCATCACGAGCACGAAACTGTTCTTGCAAGAACTTAGCTTGACGCTCGTTGTTCTCGTTAAGCATAGTTTGCATAATTTGCATGATCTGTTCAGGAGTGAGTCCACCTCCAGCTTCTTCACCAGATCCAGACATGTTCTGAAATTATATAAATAATACTTGCATAAGAATAGGTATGATTCCTATTCTACCCCATTTCCCAATTCCTAAAGCAAAGTCAAAGCCTATCTCAGGTCAAGTTAAAGCCTAGATATTCGAAGCTAATATCTTTGCTTAAAAGTTTGAGTCCAAGTGTTATTGCTAACACTTGAATCCCTCAAACAAATGCTCTGATACCATCCTGTCACATCCTTGCTTTAAAACACGCTTGCTTATCCCAGGAATAATAGTAAATGCATAAAGTTAAATAAAATATTACAATAAGTCATGCACTACACGTGCTTCAAGGTTACAGTACTAAGTTGCTAAAAACATCATAACATAAATAAAAGCAGCTACCCAAAACCCAAGGCATCATAAAGCTATACCACAAGCTGAAAGTGAGCTAAGTCCTCTGGGTTGATCAGAAAATAGACCTAAGCAGAAGGTCCAACTTGTTCTTTACCTTTTCCTGTAAAAATTGTAAGTAGCAACTGTAAGCTAATGCTTAGTGAGTAAACAGATATTCATGAATACATGTAAAATATGAGGCGAAAGTGCCTATAAAGGCTGTTATGCTTGCTTGCTTGTTTTGCTTGTTTGCTTAATACCCAGAAAGAATGTTGCACGATTGAGAGATTTCACGCAGAACGGAGATGCCACCACTAGGGGTTTACCGCTGACAGATGATCAATCTGTGATGCGGGGCTAGCTACCCGCATAATGCTCAAGGGATAGTGGTGAACATCAGAATTGCTTGCTCGCTAAATATAATGCTTATGAGATGCACAAAGAAACGCTAACACAAAGTTTGCTGTATACTATGCAGAACAATAAACAGATAGCAGATAAATATGCATATTAATAGATCAAATGTAAGATCCGGCTAAGCTGGGCATCACCTGTACCACAGTGTTCGCCTTCACTCACAAAAGTCTATTGAATTCCAATAAATCATATAGAAACAATTTATGTCTCAATTTCATATAAAACATGTAAACAAGAATAACTGTTACTCACAGTACTGATAATGCTTTGAAATGCTCGGAAATACTTGCTCGGCTTATTTACGCTTTAAATTGCTTTATAATGCTTGCATTTGCTTATCTAGGCTCAATATAGACTGGCACTGGCTTTGACTCGCAGCTGGGCTAAACAGCTTATGTATAATATCTGAAGTTTAATATTACAGAACATGTGCTAAATTAATATTGCTAGCTCAATATTCCAACATCTATAAGCCATAACTTCTAGCTAAATATTTTGCTATTTATTTTGCTAATTTATGCGTTGTTCGTAAATTTATCAATTAGATTCGAAATTTAGGGGTTAGATTCGAATCTGAGCATCAGACTCGAAGTCAGATTCGAATCTGAGCATCAGATTCGAAGACAGATTCGAACCAGGGGGTTAGATTCGAACCTCATTCTCGAATCTAGCTCTATTCGAGTCTGTTCTTGGCATTTCGAGTCTGTTCTATGCGTACTCGAGTTTGTTCATAAACTACAGCTTTAAACATGCATTTTCAAGCCTCAAATCCACAAATAAGCTAAGTAATAAGCCTCGGTTTAGTTATATTATACATAATCTACCATAATCAGGCTAAAACTCAAGCTAAATGGCTAAAAATCGAATCAAAAATGAAATATGAAGCTTCCTTCAAAAACCCAAATAATGCAGAATACAAAAATGGCAATTCTTACCTCGAATTCGTATCAAATCTCACATGCAATGGTAGATCCGCGTAGTACACTTCGAGATCTTTCCGATGACGTATAGAACTCGAGATTTGGCCGGTCGGTTTGAGAGAAAAGTTAGAGAGAAGTTCGGGTTCTAGAGAGAGGAACTCTGAAAATGCTAGACGGGTTTTGCAAAAGTGTGAAAATGGAGCACTCAACTCCTATTTATACTAAATCTCGAAATTACATCTTTTTACGCAAATTGCTCAAAATTACTTAAAATAAAAATGCAAATAAAAGGCAAGGTGTTATAATTTTCAAATATTATTTTTGTCTCTGTTTTATTTTCAAAAGATATTTAAGATTAAGATCTGAAGACAAATCGAATCCAGGAGGCTTAACTAAATTCTTTTCATTTTCAAAAGAGAAATCAGAGTGACCAACTTTATGTTCTAAACAAGCTTCCAAATATTTCACTACTGAATCATTTGAAGAAGATGAAACATTAAATTGTTTAGAAAGATGAAGGATTTGATCTTCTAATCCTTGAACAATGAAACAAATATGAATATTTGTCATTATCAAATGATTGATAATCAGTTTGAAAATAATGTTCTTTAATTAAGAACACCTTTATCATCTTTAAACAGTTTAATATTTTCTTTGAAATCTTGTTCTTTGAGTAAGAACCCATTACTTTTCTTCTCAAATAACTCTTTAGTTAATGAAAACTCCTTTTGAAGAGAAAAAAATCCTTCATATTTGTTTGAAACATAACTTTAATCAGAATGATTTGTCTTTGAAACTATATGGAAGAAGGTACCACATGCGATCTGATCCTTAATTGCCTCCAGCTCAACATGTTGGACTTGTGGGATACCTGGTGGCACCTCCTGAGTAGCACCTCCTTTACCCTTTAACATATAACGGATTAAGAACTACAGTTCTTCATTTTCCTCTTTATGGGCCTCCAGGTTTTCCCATGTAACTAATCCAGCGTCATGAAGAGCTGTTGTTAGCATCTCGGGAGTGATCCCGAGATGACCTGAAACGAACGGCTTAGATGTAGCCATATTAGGATTTCAAACCATCATATCTGGTCCTCTAGGTTCGGTGCCAGATCTGGATGTTTGAGAGAACGTCACGTAGACGTCATTTATTAACTGCAGCATGTTATGGGGGTGGGGAATGAGACGTCGCCAAATGAACCTCGGTCACTGGGGCAGTGGGTGACCTTTTTCAACATCACCTCCCTCTGAGTGAGGAGGTGACAATATAGGAGCTTGTTCCCTGTGGAATGAGTCAAGCCCCTTTTGAGTGGAGCTTGAGTGGCTGAGTGGGTGTGCAACGTTTACTTGACTCGTAGTCTTGTCCTGACTCTCAAGAGGTCAGAGATGATTTGTTCAGAATCAAGTGTCTCTGCCTCAGGTTCCACATCTCCTTCTTCCTTACCACTCAGCTCCCGCTCACCCGGTAACCCCACAGATTTTTCTCCTTGTGCTCCCTCAACCTTGCTCCCCTCTGTCTCACTTTTGCATCTGATTCAGATCCTCCCATATAGTAAGTGCTAACTGAGCTTCTAAGTCTGATTCCTTAAGAGACTCAGCAGGGAAATCTGCTGTAGACTGATCTAGCGCTTGGGGAGATGGAACATGTGATCGTGCTGATTCTCTTGAACTAGGCGGAGCTGATTCTTCAAAGATATGGGGGCTATTCCAGTTGCATGTGCCCGTTTCTCCCCCTCATGCTGATCAGGATCATCCTGAGCATCATGTTTTCTTTTGGTGCCTTGGGCAGAGACGTGCCAAGAATCGGCCATGACTTTTAAGCTCTCGCCCATTTGGTGAACTAACGGATTCTCTCGGCTGGAAGAGCCAGATGCCTCGTTGTTAAGGATCTCAAGGATTAAGGCATTGGTGGATGAGAGATTCGAAGATGCTTTCAGTATTGAATGGAATGACTGATCGGGTTATAATTTACCATGTTTATTAAGTGTAAAAGAGTTGTTTTTAATGCAAAAATGTTATAGAATGTGCCGCTATTAAATAAATTCTGTGCCTATGCAGGAAAACAAAATCCGGTTTAAAATGATGAAAAAAAGGACGAAATTTCAGAGCCAGGCGCAGAGAGGGGCGCAGCCCTGCGCCCAGACCGAGGGTTCAACAGAAGAAATTAATTCTCAAAAATACGGATTATACAGAGGGGCGCAGGGGGGGGCGCAGGCCTGCGCCTACGGCTGCGCCCAACCCATTAAAATAATAGACGGCCGTTTTTAGGGTTTTTCCATCTTTTCCTATAAATACCAAGTCATATTTCAAAGTTTAAAAATCGTTTTTTGGAGGAGAAGGCTAAGGAAAAGAACCCTGTTTGAGCGAAAATACGTACGAAGAACACACGAGTCAATCTACGGCGATGAATCCACAACTCTTGAACGTTGCATCAACCATGTCCGGCTAAGCTCGTCATAATCATTCTCGGAGGAAGCACATCGCTAAGTTTTACTTTATGAACGATTACTTTAAGTTTACATGGTTTTTATTATTTATATTTTGATTGTAAACGAATGATTATTATTTTGTTGTTGCGTTTCGCAAGATAGTTCGTAGACATTTTATTATTCGTGCCGAGTTAATTATTTAATTAAGACGAGTAATCAAACGTGTCACGCGCTATGCCCAAGATCACGTAATGGCTTTAATAATAATTCCAACAAAGATTATGTCTATGTAATCTTCAAATCGTTTTCATAAATTAAACACAAAGCGCGGTGTGGAATCCGGGAATGGTTATCTTCGTATTTTATTCAATCAAACAATCTTCTTAAGTTTTCTTTTCACAAAATTCGCAAGTAATTAGTTTTATAAATCAAAGCAATCACCTTTTTACTACCAAATCAATCTTTTGAAATTAATTATTTTACAACGCTAGTCGCTCGAATACGTGCATTTAACCTCTCGCTCTCTGTGGATACGATCCCTACTTACCCTAGCTTCTAAGGTATTTAGTGGTTACTTTTGACGGGTTAACGACACTCGCATCAAATTTTGGCGCTGTTGCCGGGGAGCGGTTGCGCTTAAATCACGTATTTTAGTAATTAGTTAATTTAATTTTAAATTTTATTTAAATATAAATTACATTTTCATATATTTAGTTGCCTTATTTTCTTTAGAGTAATTTAGGTAATTTAGTTAATTTAGTCAATTTCAATTATTTGTTTATTTGCTTTTATTTGCTTACTTAAATTAGTTTAAGTTTCCATATTTTGCTATTATTCCATTTAATTAGTTTTTAATTAGTTTTAATTTTAATTATTGTTTTAGTTTATTAAAAAAAAAAAAAAAGGGAATCGTGGCGCAAGCATCGATTCTCACCAAAAAGAAAGTAACTAATTCGAATTCTTCATCTAGCCCTTCTAAGTTTATGCACACACGATATTCTGGTAGAATTTCACCCTTGAAGTTTGATCCAGAAATCGAAAAAACTGCTAGATCTAATAGGCGAGCCACAACTCAAACAAACGAAATTAGAAATACTGTTCCTACAGTAAACGTGGAAGAAGAAATAATTAATTTGGAAGACGAGAACATCGATAACATTCTAGTTGACGTCCAACAAAACCAAAGACCGATGGGAGACCGTAGAACCGTAGAATCCCATTATAGGCCGGGTGATATCCCTGATCCATCACCCATTCTCTACCCAATTAATGAGAATGAACCCGAAATTAGGCCACAGCTATTTAGCATATTACCTGTTTTTCGCGGAGCACCAAGCGAAGAACCGTATGAGCACTTAGCTGAATTCACTGCCATATGTAAGGCCAATCACGTTAGGGGGATGACCGTAGACGCTTTAAAACTCAGACTCTTTCCTTTCTCTTTGAAGGAACGAGCGAAAAATTGGTTCGTGTCACTTCCCACTGATAGTATAACTAACTGGGATGAAATGAAAAAAGAATTTCTAACTGAATATTACCCAATTAGTAAAACTACAGAAAAACGTAAAGAAATCACTGGATTTAAACAGAAAATTGGAGAACAATTTCACGATGCTTTTAATAGGTTTAATGAATTACTACGAACATGCCCTCACCATGAAATTCCTAAATGGATGCTAATTAAAACCTTTTTCGATGGGGTTAGTCAAGAAAGTAGGAATATGATCACCGCTGCTTCAGGCGGAACCTTTTTAGCCAAGGAAGATGATGAAGCTTGGGAATTATTAACCCAATTAAGCAAAGGTTTAAAAGTTCAAGCAGGTTCGGATAATAGTGTTGGTGTCCAAGTTATGGGCATAGACAACGCATGGAAGAAAGAAGTTAAATCTGACATATCCGAACTAAGCAAAAAGATGGACTTGTTGATGAAAGGAATGGGAAAGGTTACAGCGGCACAGGTTTGCTGTGTCACTTGTGGAGACCCTTCTCATCCAACCGAGAATTGCCCACATACCTTCACGCACGAAGAGTATGTTAACGAAGCTTTTGGATTTCGGCAACGAAGAGAACGGGAGAATCCATACTCGGAAACTTACAATCCGGGATGGAGAAAACACCCGAACTTTAGTTGGAGGGATAATCAAGACAATGATGCTCCCCCGAAGCCAAGATATGAGCAACCTCGTCAACAAAACCGAGATTTCCAATATGGATCGACCTCAGCTACGAAGGATGATCGGTACTATAAACACCAAGACCCTAAAGAAGAAAATGATTCGCGACAAGTGTCGGGGAATTCGAAAGAGTTTTCCGAGTTTATGGAATTCATGAAGCAGCAAACCATGGTTCAAGCGAAAACTATGGAGATGCTTGGAAGGCAGATGGGACAAATTGCAGAATCCTTAACTAAACGAGAAGAAGGGAAGCTTCCAAGCAACACCACAGTTAACCCATCGCACCACCATGGAAAAGAGAAGAAATATGAAGTTAATGAAGTGAACGAAGTTAACAAAGTCACTACCCTTAGGAGTGGAAAGGAAGTAGATAACAAAATAGAAATGCCTAAGGAGAGTGAGACTGACGACGAGGTAGAAAATGTTTATGAAGAAGAGCCACCCAAATCGGAGTCAAAGGTTGAAACAAAAGTTAAGAAAGTAACTTTTAAGGAAGTAGAAGCCAAGAAACCAGTAGAGATTAAAGTTGGGGAAGAGAGTTCCAATACTGAAACTGTTCCCTACCCAACGGCCTTAGAAAATCCAGCTTCATTCCCTTATGGTAAGAAAGGACCTAAAAACGAAGAGTTATGGGATATTTTTAATCAAGTTAAAATTAACATTCCCTTAATCAAAGCTATACAACAAGTTCCTTCTTACGCTAAATTCCTAAAAGACCTTTGTACTCAGAAGCGAAAATTTAAAATAACTCTTCCGAAGCAAATCAACCTCACTGAACAAGTCAGTGCAGTTATCACTAGCTCACTGCCGCCTAAACTAAAAGATCCGGGATCACCCTTGATCCCGGTAACTATTGGCGAGATTCAAATTAAAAAAGCACTTCTAGACTTAGGGGCAAGTGTTAATATTCTACCTGGTAATTTATTTGACCAACATGATCTCGGAACCCTACAAACAACAGATGTCATCCTACAATTAGCAGATAGGTCTACCAAAGTACCACGAGGGATGTTATCTGATGTAATCGTTAAGGTCGAAGATTTCTATTATCCAGTAGATTTCTTAGTGTTGGATTCAGATAGTGCTTACAAAGAAAGCCAACCGGCAATCATATTAGGACGTCCCTTCTTAGCCACAATCAACGCTCAAATCAATTGCAGGACAGGTGCATTAGACATAGCATTCGGAAACCGTAAACTCCGACTTAATGTCTTTAACAATATACCCAATGCGCCATTGGATTCAGAGTGCTATATGATCGATCTAGTTGATGATTTAACACAACAACAATTATCAACAATAACATGTAAAGATCCAGTGGAGCTGCTCCTGTACTATAATGAGCATAAGCTAGAGAATATGCCTGAAGCTAAGGAGTTCGAACTTGAATGTGTTCAGTCAGTGGATTCTACTCAACCACCATGGACACATAAGATCGAAAAACTTCCGACTGACCTTCCACCATCAGCAAAACCGTCTTTAGAGCAACCCCCCAAGCTAGAGTTGAAACCACTTCCATCTCATCTCAAATATGCTTTTCTTGGCCCTGAGAATACACTGCCTGTAATCATCGCAACAGACCTTACTGCTGCACAAGAGAAGGCCCTGTTAGAAGTGTTATCGAGATATAAGGAAGCGGTAGGCTGGACCATAGCAGATCTCAAGGGAATTAGCCCAACGCTGTGTATGCATAGAATTATAACTGATCCAACAGCCAAGCCAAGCAGAGATGCTCAGAGAAGGCTAAACCCTAACCTTAGAGAGGTAGTGAAGAAGGAAGTGTTAAAGTGGCTAGATGCTGGAATTATCTATCCGATATCAGATAGCCAATGGGTTAGTCCCACACAGACGGTTCCGAAGAAATCTGGAATCACTGTCGTCGATACTCCTGAAGGAGAAAAGATTGCAACTCGCCCTGTGACGGGGTGGAGAGTATGCATCGACTACAGAAAACTAAACGCCGCAACCTCAAAAGATCATTTTCCTCTGCCATTCATCGACCAAATAGTAGAGAAGCTAGCAGGGCAGAAATTCTATTGTTTCCTAGATGGCTATTCGGGGTATAACCAAATCCCAATACACCCAGAGGACCAAGATAAAACAACATTTACATGTCCGTATGGCACATTCGCTTACCGAAGAATGCCATTTGGATTATGTAACGCTCCAGCCACATTTCAGCGATGTATGATGGCTATATTTTCAGACATGGTCGGAGGTTCTCTTGAAATCTTCATGGACGACTTTTCAATATTTGATAAGTCATTCGAAGGGTGTCTCTCTCATTTAGAAAAAGTTCTCAAGCGGTGTACTGAAACCAATTTGGTACTAAGTTGGGAGAAAAGTCACTTTATGGTTAAAGAGGGAGTAGTCTTAGGACACATAGTCTCCGAAAGAGGAATGGAGGTTGATCGAGCTAAGATACAAATAATTTCCTCGCTACCACCACCAACTAATATCAAGGGGATTCGTTCTTTTCTAGGACATGCAGGTTTCTATAGGAGATTCATAAAAGATTTTAGTGCCATATCCAAACCACTATGTAACCTTCTCCTAAAAGACGCACCGTTCAATTTTGATAAAGACTGTGCAGAGGCATTTAACACATTAAAAATGAAGCTCACAGAGGCACCAATTCTGCAATCACCTGATTGGTCTCAACCCTTTGAGATCATGTGTGACGCCAGCGATCATGCAGTAGGTGCCGTCCTTGGTCAAAGAGTGGACAAAAAGCCAGTGGTAATATACTATGCAAGTAAAACCTTCTCTGAAGCTCAAATTAATTACACAACCACTGAAAAAGAATTGCTTGCAGTAGTATATGCGCTAGATAAGTTTAGATCTTACGTCTGGGGAGCTAAGGTAATTGTGTATTCCGATCATAGTGCCTTACGACACCTCTTGGCTAAGAAAGATGCTAAGCCACGGCTAATTCGTTGGATACTGTTGCTACAAGAATTTGACTTAGAAATCAGAGATAAAAAGGGCTCAGAAAATGTAGTAGCAGACCATCTATCGAGACTGCCAGCAATCACCACTGATATGCTGGACTCCATTCGGGACAATTTCCCAGATGAACAATTATTGTTCGTCGCAAAAGTGCCTTGGTTCGCTAACTTAGTGAATTACTTTGTCACAGGGAAAACCCCAAACCACTGGAATTCACATCAACGAAAGTATTTCTTCTCTCAAACTAAACAGTACATTTGGGAGGAGCCGGATTTGTTCAAAATAGGAGTAGATCAGATTATCCGGCGATGTGTTCCAGATAACGAGCATTATGATATTTTAAATCACTGTCACTCGTATGCATGTGGAGGCCATTTTAGTGCTAAAAAGACAGGACATCGAATCCTACAAAGTGGATTCTTTTGGCCAACCATCTTTAAGGACTCCTACGAGTTTGTTAAGTCATGCCTACGATGCCAGCAGATAGGAGGTATTTCAAAAAGAGACCAAATGCCTATGACACCAATTCTTATAGTAGAGATTTTTGATGTGTGGGGCATAGACTTTATGGGACCCTTTCCTAAGTCATATGGTTTCGAATACATCCTAGTGGCAGTTGATTACGTCTCTAAATGGGTAGAAGCCGAAGCCACAAGAACCAATGATCACAAAGTAGTTTGCCAATTCGTTAAACGTAATATATTTTCTCGTCATGGAATTCCTAGAGCCATAATTAGTGATGGGGGTTCTCATTTCAAAAATATGTACTTTAGCAAACTACTTAAACATTATGGAGTGAGGCATAAGATAGCTACCCCATATCACCCACAAACTAGTGGACAAGTAGAGGTATCTAACAGGGAGGTTAAGCGAATATTAGAAAAAACAGTACGACCCGATAGGAAAGATTGGTCAATACGATTAGATGATGCACTTTGGGCGTATCGTACAGCGTATAAAACCCCTATTGGTATGTCTCCCTATAAACTAGTTTATGGGAAATTATGTCATCTTCCGGTGGAGTTACAGCACCGAGCCTTATGGGCCATTAAAAATGCAAACCTTAACTTCACAGCTGCCGGTATAAATCGAAAACACCAACTGAACGAATTAGAAGAAATTCGCAAGGAAGCTTATGAAAGTTCTAAAATATATAAAGAAAAAACAAAAGCTTTCCACGATCGAATAATTAAACGAAAGGTGTTTAATAAAGGTGACAAAGTCTGGCTATTTAACGCACGCCTGCGGCTCTTCCCAGGCAAACTAAAAAGTAAGTGGACAGGCCCATACACAGTAACTAACGTTTACCCCTATGGTGCGGTTGAAATAATAAATCAAAAAGGCGGTGAACCGTTTAAAGTAAACGGACACAGATTAAAATTATTTGTACAATGGGCTGACAATGAAGTTATATCATCTGAGGCAATGGTCTTGGAAGATATCACTTAAATACTAAAGAGTTCCAAAATGTCTGGCTGAAGACATTAAACTTAGCGCTTGCTGGAAGGCAATCCAGTGAACTTTGTGGGTGTGTTCCATAGAAACCCTCACGAGACTATAACTCGTCCACTCAGGCTACTGAGGGGTTAAAAGGCTTGTTGCATATGCTAAGTGCAATCGTTTTTCACCACGAAAGTGTGCTTTAATTTCGTTTATTTAGTTATATTTAGTTCTTATTGTTAGTATTTCTTAAATCGTCCTTTAAAACACTTAGCTGTGTTTAAGCTTGACTTTACTACAAAATGTCACATGCGGTAACCAACTAAGTTGGGGAAAGAATTTACACATTCGGGACCATTGAGATTGGAGGAAATTAAAAGGAATATACTTACGTTAGGGAGGGGCAATTCCTAGCAAAATGTGGGGTGCACCAATACTATATTGCACATGCTTGAATATTCGATACTTAGATGCTACATGTGTTGTTTCATTTCTTCGTAAATGTTTCTTGTTTCATAATTATTTGTGTGCCGAGGACGCCCCAATTCTTTAAGTTGGGGAAGGGGGACGCATTATGCTTCACACTATGCTTTATATGTTATATATCGTGAAACCGAGAAAAAAATTTACGAAAAATGACAACTTTTTGGTCAAATAACTCACTTATAAAGATTTAAGGTGCCATTGTTAGTGTTGATCTCAGTTAAACTTGAGTTTTCAACTCAAGTTGGGGAAGTTTGAAGAAAATTACTAGCACGAGAAGATGATGGGCCTTTCAGTGAGTTCTACGACAGCAACTTCGGACAACCTCCACAGCAGTAACCAGGTATCCTCGTTCCATTACATAAGAGTTTCAATTCCCGTATTATTGTGCCATTTTTGTCGAATAAAGCATGTTACTTTCGAGATTTGATTAAGCAAGAAAAGAGCTATTAAAGATACTTCGATCTATTTCCCAATAAATCTTTATTGTTGAGCTTGCAACTTAAAGATGATGATGTTAGTTAGGTCGGTTTCAAGCAAAAAGATGTAATTATATGAGTTTAAATATAACACAAAGAGTCATAGATGTTTAAAATCAAGGAAGTGAACCGAGTTTGAAGTAGGATACATTGTGTCGAAGCGAGTGATAATTAACCAGGATTCCAATAGCCGCTAATTATTCATGCAATAAGGGGGAGGAAGCGAACACGAATAAAGCCTCAATTCAAGTGTGACCTAGTTGATTCAGGAGATTAAGTCTGAAGGGTACCATCATGCCTAGTCCCCTAAGGCTAACTGGTCTGGGAGCGGCTGACCCAAATCCTGTTACACGGATCATCTAGAAAGTCATAGTAAACTTGAACGAAAAACATAGACATTGCATGAAAAGAACAAAAAAAAAAGAAAAAAAAATTAGTAGCTCAAGTCATGCATCGAGGAAAAAGATGGTCCAGTGACCCACGTGAATTCAATTCTGTAACCTTGAGCTAAAAGGATAATAGTGGTGAGGAATTTTGGAACAACTATCCAAGAAACATCACGATATATCTGAATTAAATTCTGTTCGTGTCTTCGAGTTTCAACACATCTATGAAGGCTAGTGCTTGTTTAAATGAGTTAATTATGTTTTGTACGCTTGATAAACCCGATGTTTTAAAAATCTGATTTTCGTTGCTTGCTCGGGACGATCAAGAATTAAGTTGGGGAAGTTTGATCGGGTTAATCTACGGCGATGAATCCACAACTCTTGAACGTTGCATCAACCATGTCCGGCTAAGCTCGTCATAATCATTCTCGGAGGAAGCACATCGCTAAGTTTTACTTTATGAACGATTACTTTAAGTTTACATGGTTTTTATTATTTATATTTTGATTGTAAACGAATGATTATTATTTTGTTGTTGCGTTTCGCAAGATAGTTCGTAGACATTTTATTATTCGTGCCGAGTTAATTATTTAATTAAGACGAGTAATCAAACGTGTCACGCGCTATGCCCAAGATCACGTAATGGCTTTAATAATAATTCCAACAAAGATTATGTCTATGTAATCTTCAAATCGTTTTCATAAATTAAACACAAAGCGCGGTGTGGAATCCGGGAATAGTTATCTTCGTATTTTATTCAATCAAACAATCTTCTTAAGTTTTCTTTTCACAAAATTCGCAAGTAATTAGTTTTATAAATCAAAGCAATCACCTTTTTACTACCAAATCAATCTTTTGAAATTAATTATTTTACAACGCTAGTCGCTCGAATACGTGCATTTAACCTCTCGCTCTCTGTGGATACGATCCCTACTTACCCTAGCTTCTAAGGTATTTAGTGGTTATTTTTGACGGGTTAACGACACTCGCATGAATGACCATTTTGCATCATAAAGCGAA
The DNA here is from genome assembly GCA_020465985.1 of Centrapalus pauciflorus. Lineage (NCBI taxonomy): Eukaryota > Viridiplantae > Streptophyta > Magnoliopsida > Asterales > Asteraceae > Centrapalus > Centrapalus pauciflorus. The sequence goes on from JAANYP010003185.1 coordinate 115,297, forward strand.
GGGATGTCAGGGTTTGTTGGCTGTTGGGTCATAAACGTATTCATGTCGCTTAATTGCTGCGACATGATCAGGTCCTTCAACTCTGCAAATTCAAATTTGGACACACAGTCCTTGAGTAAGCCGGAGCCACTTAAGCTGTTCGTTTGCATCAACGGAGTCTCAGTAGAGGTCCCTTGATGCCCTGTGTTTACGGCTGGCGGTGATGTGGCCGTGATAGGACTTCCACTCATCATCACTGGCGCACTTGTAGTATGCACGGCTCCGAGTGTTACGGTAACATCACTCAGACGTTACGTTTGAGGCGACGAGGGTGTCCCAGCCAAAGAAATCTAATGTACAAGAGGCTCTAGACACGATGGTGCAAGAATTGAAGTCGGTGACAAGGTCTCTTGTCTACCTTGTTCAATATCAGTAAACTTAAAATGAGTTGCTGATAGTGTATGTGCAATTTCCCCGTGAGAAATTGAAACACCGGCTTGTTGAGAAGCCGGTGAGTGGATAGGAGGGGTTTGTGCATGCGCCACTGGGCTAGTGGTGCTTCTTCAATAGTGGCACCCAACGCATGAGCGTTGTTAGATCTATAAGTTGTGATTGTTTCAATGATCATTTTGTAATAAACAATACTTAGTTTTGTGCTAAAAATGTAAGGATCCAAACTTATGTGTAAATGGGTTAAAAGACCCAAAAGGTCAACCCATGGGTTATGGTTTTGTATTTGGACCCATCTCTAGTATTTGTTTATAAATAGATTGTTTTACGGTTTTCCTATGTAATCCTTCAGCATTGTACGTACGTGAGTTTGCAGCCTTTTGTGGTTATTAATATTTTCTTTCATTGTTCTTTAAGGTATTATCTTATTCATATTCATGTTCTTAATGTTCTTGATGTTCTTGATGAATATGTGAATGTTGAATGCTTTTTATAATCTGGAAACTACAACTGCTATTAGAGCCATAAGGTTGGTTTTAAAGTGTTTATTTTTCTGATTGTCAATCATATGCTTGAAACTTCTGAAATTTTTTTGCTGAAACATTATTAAAGTTCATTGTTCTTCGTGTTCTTCGAAGAACATCTCTGTTTAATCTTTAAAATCGAATTTTCTGAACTATTTGTTGTTATATCTCGTTTGATACTATAATCCTTTGGGTGAACATCATACTGTTTAATCACAAATTCGTGAAAGAAAGTATATTTAATCCTAAAAATCATTCAGATTTGTGCTTTATTCAAGTCAAATTCTCGATATTTATAACTATTCATAACTCTTAGTTTTATCCGAGAGTTACAACTCTCAGATATAACTATCCATCTTGTTCAGCCATGAAAATTTTTCTATGTGTCATCACTCTTCATGCTTTATCCGAGAGTTACAACTCTCGGATCACACGGCTTGATCATTGTCACATAGTTTTTGTCTATGTTTCATAGACAAATCCGAGAGTTACAACTCTCGGATCACAAGGCACACACAACATATCCCTGAAGTTTCTCTAAGGACCTTTTGGCATTCCTGTTTCATCTGAGAGTCATAACTCTCGAGTACCAAAGAGGAACAAAACAAATATTTCTAAGTTGTTATCCGAAAGTCATAACTCTTGGTCATAACATCATCTGAGAGTTACATCATTTACACACTTAGAAAACTTTAACTCTAATTTTACTGGTCTGTGTTCTTTAAGTAATAAACACTTACCAACCTCGGTCAAAAGAAGCTTTCAACATGAATCACGATACTCTACCTATGGGATCAGACGTTAGGCCTCCAACCTTGTACCAAGGACGCTATACTCGGTGGAAATCTCGATTCCTCAACTTCATTGAACTTCATAACTTAGCTGACGCCATTCTGGATTCGATCTACAACGATCCAACAAAATTCGATCAAGATCTTCCACCTAATGCTGACCCTGGAATGGCTACCAAAGATAAGGCAGTTCTCACACCTGCTCAACTGAACTTAAAGAAGGCTGATATAATAGCACAATCATTCATCATCCAGGCTGTTCCGAATGAAAGTTATATCAGGTTAGATAGTTTTAAGACTACTCGAGAGATGTGGGAAGACAATGAGAGACAGATGCAAGGAAATGATCGGAACGCTAAACAGCGAGAGGCAAATGCTCTCAACAACTATGGTATGTTCTCTGCCAAAGATGGTGAGCTTCTTGAAACAACATATCATCGGTATTGTACACTGATGAACAAACTCCAAAAGAATGGAGTTAAGAAGTCTCAAGTCGAGTTGAATAAGAAGTTCGTAAACTCGTTAAAACCTGAATGGAAACAATTCTCTGGTTGATCCAAGAAATAAATGACATCAGCATTCACGATCTGCTTGATACCCTAGTTGTCTATCGATCAGAAGTGTTTGGTACGTCTGAAACCAGAAAGGTAGATGAACCCACTACGTCTGACTCTCTAGATCTATTCATTGATAAAAGAAACAAGTCATCAAAAGTTGCTAAACTTCTTAAACTTCTTTCTGAGTCCTCTGAGTCCGATACTGATAAAGCTGACACTGATCCCTAGGCGACTGAACTTCAGAGACAAATTGCGTTGCTCACAACTGCCTTTCATAAGAAGTTTCCAAAGACATCAAACAAACTTCAAAGAAAAGCTACGAGTAAGAAGTATGATGACAAGAAGGAGATAGCCGAGAAACATAAGGTAGAAGAACGCATGACTGATGACAAGGAGAAAGGGTGCTTCAACTATGGTAAGTCGGACCACTTTGCTCGCGAATTTCGTCTTTCAAAGCAGAAGAATGAGAACTACTACAATACGAAGTACAATCTCGCTAAGCAAAGGAATGCTGGTCGCGCTTTTTTTGCCTAAGAAGAATAGTGGCTAGAAAACACTAACGATGAAAAGGATGCTGCAGATTCCATGTGTGTCATTGCCGATATTCAACCAACAGAAGCTACAACTAAAGCATCTAAAGTTTTTCTAATGGCACAAGATGCTAGTACAAGCAAGGAATCTTACTCAAGTGATACAGAGGTAAGTATTCTTCCTGAAGAATTTCTTGTTGAATTAAAAGTGTTAAGAAAAGAGGCCAAAAAGATAAGTGTTTTTCAAACTGCCCTTATAAATGCTCAAAATGAAAAGTCTGATTTGAAATCTAACATTTTAGTGTTACAAGCAGAAGTGTCTAAGGCTAATAACGAGAAAAAGGATTTGTCTGCCAAAATGTCTGAACTAGAATACGATCATCAAATGCTTAAGGTAGTTAAATCTGACTACTTTAAAAAATATGAGTTTGTCTTGGCTGAGTGAACAAAATTAAGAGAAAAACTCAAAGACATGGAAGATAGATTTTATAAACCAGGCCAAACTAATCAAACCATAAACATGTATAAGCCTTGAGAATTAAAATCTAGTGATGGTTTAGGGTTCACTGGTCCTAGAGTCATGGAAGAAATGATCAAAAAAAAAAAAAAAGAGAACTCTATTATATCTTGTTAGTTACATGTGTCGCGGATTTGGGATGCCCTATACCAGGACTTGGCCAAAAGTGTTTGCCGAAGAAGAATAAAAACGAGCAAGATCTGATATAAAACAAATCAAATTTGTTTATGATTGGCTAAATCACGACTCTCTTCAAGGGAATTTAGAGAATTCGTTTAGAGAAGAGGAATTCGTTGAACCAAAAGAAATTACACCTGATACGAACTTGCCAAAACCTCGTGAATACATACCATACTCTGTTCAAGAAAAATGGGCTTCTGATTTAGAATAGATATTGTTAACTACATCACGATCTTTTCAGCAAGAAAGGATGGATTTTTTAGGGAAATATCAAATCTAGAAGCCGAAATTACAAAAATTAACTCTTCTATAGCTAACACCTCTCAACAAATTGATAAATTTCATGCCCTTGAGTTAGCATTAAAAGAAACCAAAGAATTGTTTAATAATATGATAGAACCAATTTTTTAAAAAAAGAAAATGAGTTTAATGAGGCAAGAACACTGTTTTTGGTTCGAGAACGGAATTTCAAACTCGATGTTAAGTGATTTGACAAGGAACGAGATCAGCTTCTAGCCACCATTAAGGGGCTAGAATCTCAAATTGTTTCTAACCAAAGCTGTTTAAATCAACAAGTTTCTATGATCAACAATTCCAAGGGTACAAATCAATCTCAAGCCAACGATTCATACTCAGAACTTCGGAAAAAACATCTGTCGGAAATAACAAAAGGCAAAACACCGATGATCGTTCCTGTCACTTAGTATATTGGCAACACTTCGAGAATTGTTCCCGGAATTCTACTGGTTCTTGTAAAAAGGCAAAGAAGAATTCTCGGAAACAAAAGGCGCACAAAACGATTATTGAGTCAAAATATACTAATGCTAACAAAGGTGTGTGTTTCATTTTAGACTACCGAGTAAAACCAAAGAGCACAACACAAAAGACGACTTCTAAATTGAAGAATGCATACTGTTATTTCTAATTCTTTTGTTTCCAATGTAAACAAAGACAAAACTATGGTTGATTCTAGTACTGATTTGAATAAGTGTGATGTTTCAAATGATATTAATGTTATGAAATATTCGTTTAAGCAGTTGTTTGATTTGTCTAAAACACCACTTGGTTTGTCTGTGCTTATATAGTTGAATTATTGTACTTAAACATAAACGTAGTCACAAACCTAAACAAAAGGTTAAAATGGAACCTAACAGTCCTTTAATATACAAGTTTTTATGTATTCCTAAAGCTTGTCTTCCTGCTAATAAATACATTAAGTGTACATCGAATAAGATTACGACGGTTCATTTCTTAAGAACTTTAACGTAAATGCTAATCAGTCAGGACCCAAATATCATACAGTTTGGGTACCAAAGGTCACTTAATTGTCTTGCAGGAATGGTTTCTAATCACCTCAGATTTTGACCCGTACTTCACTTCAATGGTTTTTGAACAATTGGTTCAGGACCCGGTCTTCAATTGCAACACACACTGATCGGACCTTTGCTTTCAGGCATACAGTGTGTGGATACTAGATTCTGTATGTTCCTGGCACATGACTGGACGAAAAGATCTTCTCTCCAACTTCACAACGTCTGATGGTGGGTCGGTGAAGTTCGGCAACAACGGAGTTGCTCTAATTCGTGGTTTTGGGGATCTCGAAATGGATAACCTCAAAATTACACAAGTTTCTTATGTCCAAGGTCTTGGTCACAACCTATTTAGTGTTGGCCAACTTTGTGATAAACGACTTGAGGTATCATTCAAAGCCACAAGATGCAGCATTCAGTCTTAAACGGTTAAGCATTTCTCGCCATCTCTACACCATCGACCTATGCAAAGTCAAAGTCAACAAGTCGATTTGCCTTCTCTGCAAAGCGTCATCCCAACAGTCTCTGTTATGGCACAATAGATCCTATCATGAATTTCAAAAACATAATGAAGCGTGCTTTAAATCGTCTTGCTTATGGCACAAGAGTTCCCACCGGATTTAAAGTTCGACAAAGATCAACTATATGTCTATGTGCAGCCTATGAAAAGAGCAAAATCAAGAAAGCTTCACACAAACCGAAACCAGTGCCAAACACTACACAATCCTTGGAATTAATTCACATGGATTTGTGTGGTACAATGCGCATTCAGAGCATCAATGTCAAGAAGTACATATTAGTGACGGTCGAGGACTACTCAAGATATAGATGGGTAAAGTTTCTACGCTCGAAGGACGATACACCCGATTTGATCATTTATTTCTTGAAATTGACTCAAGTTAATCTCCAACTTCAAGCCCAAGTCATCCGCACGGACAATGGTACAGAGTTCAAAAACAAGGAGCTATCTACAATCCTGGACTGCATCGGTATAACCCATCAATATTCCGCTGCCAGAACCCCACAACAGAATGGTGTTGTGGAATGACGGAACCACACCCTTGTTGAAGGCACACGATGAATAATCACTTATTCAAGGCTGCCTCTGCACTTTTGGGCTGAAGCTGTGGACACTGCATGTTACACCCAAAATCGGTCCATCATTAATAAACGGTTTGGTAAAACACCCTATGAGATTATTAATAAACGTGCACCTAATTTCAAACACTTTCGTGTCTTTGGTTACAAGTGTTTCATATTGAACGATAAAGATAATCTCGGTAAGTTCGATGCTAAAGGAGACAAAGCGATCGTCATTGGATACTTCAAGAATTTGACTTCATATCGGGTGTACAACAAGCGTACCAAGACAGTTAATAAGAGTGTGAACATCACATTCGATGACTTAGTTGAGTCCGAGAATGCTTCTGAGTAAATTAGTTCAGAACCAGTGCCTACACACCAGTGTAAGCCGCTTCAGACACCATCTGCGTCAACGACGACCATCTCAAACGGCCATGATGACTTTGACTATGACATTTTATTTGAATTTCTACATCCAATTCCAAAGTCTAACTCATCTTCAATATCTGATGCAGATACAAAAGACATCAGTCAACGCTTAGTCAATATAGATCAATTTGAGAATACACCATTTGACGACACATCACCTTCTTCTAAAACTCCAACTGGTGTTAATGTTCCCCACTCCAATCCAGAAGCAATTCTTGATAATTTTCCGTCAACACCGGCCGATGTTTCGCTAACTGATGCAATCCGTACTGAATCCCCACAATCAGTAGACGATCTCGTACCATTGATGCAAAGATGGACTTTATCACATACCGAATCTCAAATCATTAGGGATAGTCCGCTTCGGTTTGAACCAGACGTGCCACCAATGCAGAATGCATGTATGCTGCGTTCTTAAGCAAGATCAAACCTACAACAACTATTGAAGCCTTAAGAGATTCAGAATGGCTGAACGCCATGCATGATGAGCTTCACCAATTCAAAAGATTACGGGCCTGGAGGTTAGTTCCACGACAAAAGGATAGATCCATCATCGACACCAAATGGATCTTCAAGAATAAACGAGACGAGAAAGGAATTTTCATCCGCAACAAAGCCAGACTAGTGGCTAAGGGATATCGCCAGCAAGAAGGAATCGACTACGATGAGACGTTTTCCCCAGTAGCCAGACTCTCGCATCTTTCTGGCATACGCGGCTCACAAGGACTTCACAGTATACCAAATAGACGTGAAGACTGCTTTTCTCAATGGCATTCTAAAAGAGGAGGTGTAGGTTGACCAACCTGAAGGATTTGTCGATGAGTGTAGACCATCATATGTCTATGCTCTCGACAAAGACCTATATGGTTTAAAACAAGCACCTCGGGCATGGTATGATAGTCTAACTGAATTCGTAAACGATTCTGGCTTCTCCAAAGGTACGGTTGATACAAGCTTGTTCATACAGAATAAAGGTAATGACATTATACTCGTTCATATTCATGTAGATGATGTCATATTTGGTTCTACAAAACCTTCACTTTGTGAAGAATTTTCAAAACTCATGGATTCGAGATCGAGATGAATATGATGGGGGAAATGAAGTTTTTCCTCGGATTACATGTCAAACAACTTCCTGATGGGATTCTCATAAATCAGTCAAAGTATATCCACGATCTTCTAAAGAGATTTAAGATGGAAAATTACTCTTCTATGAAAACTCCTATGTCGATTTTCTCAAAGCCTAATGGTAGTCCAATGGGTAAATCCACACAACATCACGACTTATCGAGGAATGATTGGTTCCTTGCTATATTGAACCGCAAGTAGGCTGGATATCATGTGCTGATCCAAAGAGTCACACTTGGCTGCCGTTAAACGTACTTTTTGATATTTAAAAGCCACGTCTGACCTTGGTCTCTGGTATCCGAAGATGCAGATTATGCAGGTTGTAAACATGACAGGAAAAGCACGTCAGGTAATATCCAGTTCCTCGTAGAGAAACTGGTAAATTGGGCTTCAAAGAGATAGTACAACGTTTCTTTGTACACTGCAGAAGTCGAATACGTTGCTGCTCGTAACTACTTTGCATGCTTACTAAACTTTAAGTCTATGGCCTCAAACTGAACCGCATTCCAATGTACTGCGACTCCATGAGCGCAATACCCATTACTAGTAAACCTGTTCAAAACTCTCGCGCTAAACACATAGATATTCGGTACCATTTAATAAAAGATCATGTTGAAGAAGGTACCGTAGAAATTCCATTTTGTAAACATAGAAAATCAGATAGCCAAGTTGTTCACAAAACCTTTGGATGAAAAACACTTTAAATTTTTGGTAAGAAGTTAGGGATGCTGAATTTAGCAATATAAATTAATTTTTAATGTGTGTTTAGTATGTGTTTCAATTTTTATAAGTATATTTAGTTTAGTTTGTTTTGTTGTGTTTATTTAATAGTATATGTTTACATATTTGGAAAGTTTATCTGCTTTCGCAAAAGGCAGATTTTCTTTTTTTTTTTTCAATGTTACATTATCTAGTAAGTTATGTATTGTGTTTATTAATTGTAATTCTAGTCTAGGTGCAAATATTTTTTCTGGTTGATCTTCGATCGGGACGCATCAAGGTAAGTTTTCAGAGTGTTTTTCGTGATTCCATTATGCACACTCGGAGGGGGAGACTTAGTTTGTTTTGTTGTGTTTATTTAATAGTATGTGTTTACATAATAATACTTTTTTATGTGTGTTTAGTATGTGTTTCAATTTTTATAAGTATATTTAGTGTAGTTTATTTTGGTGTATTTAATTTTTTTCTTTTTTATAAGTTTTTAGTATAGTAAAAAGCCAAAAATATTTTCCTTTCTTTATTTATTTGTTTTTATTTTTTCTAGAAAATCCAAAATATTTTTATGTCATTTAATATTATCTTTATTTTCTTTTATTTTGTTTATTTTATTGTTTTTGAAAATCAATAATATCTTTTGGAAGGAATGGGTCGGGTTCTCCCTTTCTGGATTGGGGGAGGAACTGGTTTTTGACTCTCTATAAAAGGCAAGTAGGTCCCAACAGGTGTCCCAAGTATGTTACATGAACCTATAGAAGAAATGAATACATCTAATTAAATTTTAACACACTTTTTCTCAAGGTTTGTATGTATATAGGGAAAATGGCGTCAAATAGTTGGGTACTTTTGAGTTTGTACTCATTTATGTAGTGTACTTTTTTTTGTGCACATTTGGTAGTCAAACTTTCAAAAATGTTTCAAATAGGTAGTTGGGTAACTTGGAAACCGGCACCAACCGGTCAACATGCTTACGTGGACAGTTTTTTCAAGAAAAATGTCATCAAATAGCTATGTACTTTTAAGTTTGTACACATTTATGTTGTGTACTTTTCTTTTGTGCATATTTAGTAGTCAAACTTTTAAAATTGTTTCAATTAAGTAGTTCGGTTACCTAAAAATCGATACCAACCGGTTCCTTTGTTTATGTGGACATTGTCTTGATTTGTAGACTGATATTCATGTTCAAGACTTTGCATGAGGACATCGAAACAAATTCCATAAAGTGTTAAACCTGCTCAAAAAGAACAGGTTCTGTGCATAAACAACAGAACACATTACTTGGATCAAAACTGTTCAGCAGATTTAAACACCTTAGGCAATTTATGTCAAACCTGTCCAACGGTTATGGAAAATCTTGACATTTTGCCAAGTTACAACGAATGTAACAATGTAAACAGCTTTGGGCTTATTTTGCAAATCACTAATCATGTTTCAATAAGTCATTAATAGGCCTTAAATACTTCCCTTAAGAGTACCAAACAGGTTTGATTAACAATCTCCCCCTATTTGCAATATTCAGCCTAAAGCTGTCTCTATCATTGATTACTTTATACGTTTATATTACAGGTGTAAGGATGAAGATACAACATCAAAGTAAAGTAAAAGATCAGTTTATAGATAATGATATTGACTAAAACAACAAATAGTCTATACAATTACAACTAATGTACTAGGAAGAAATACAAGAAAATGTACAAATGAAAAGTACAACTCATGTACAAAGATACTTCAACATTTTTGGACTGTTGATAGTTGGGAGTAGTTAATGGCAAGCCTACCCAACTGATGGACAACTTCCATTCTTCATCTACACGGTACTTGTAGATGGCCATTAGTGTTCCTTAATTTTTTTCACCAAATCCTCAGCAGCTTTGAGGAGTTTTTCCTGTTCCAGCCCAGCTATGCGTTCTTTTCTTGCGTCAACCTCTTCCACCTCGCATCTAAGGTAGTAGCAATATGAGCAAGGCAGTTCTCCTCTTTTATAGCAGGTTGTTAACTGATCCCATATAACATCTCTCCATTTTGCATGTTTGGCAAAGGCATCAGTGAACCTGAAGGCTTTACCTTGTTTAACACCAGCTTTATGAAGGTCTGAGGCTCTTTGAAAGCACATTTTCTTGGTTAGAGGATCCAAAAAGAATACCCGTTCCTCAGGCTCTTCAGTATACTTGACTTCTTCAGGTTCAACACCCTGTGGCAGGCTGTGATCAATGCAACTAATCTGAGTGGCAAGGAAGCCTTGCTCAATGAACTGCACTATTTCCTCCAGCTCTGTATCTTTCTTCTGTTTTATGGGCTTGATCTTAGAATCTATTTTAGAGGTCCCTTTGATCATATCCTCTGGGATCAAGCCCAGCCCTCTCACCTATTCCATAAGCTTCCTTACAAATCCCCTGACTGTTTTTGCAATCTCAAAGCTTGACCTGCTCAGGGCAACTAAAAGCTCTACCCATTCTTTGTACCCCATTTTAGCTAATCAGTAGCTTCATAGGCTTCAAGTTCAGGACCTTCAACACCATGTCATGTGATTTGAAGCTTCCAGGACTGATTTTTTCTTGAAATGGAAAAAGCTTTGACAATGGTTTCCTTGGCATTTCTTCTATCAGCAACATCAAGGAATTTTTTCCTTGCCAGGTTGACAAAGTGAAACTGGGTTCTCACTGCTGAAACGGCAGAAGACACAGGTTTAACCTTAGTCACTAAGACCTTTGTGCTTTTTTCTTTTTCATCCTCCTTCCCACTGTTTGACCCTTTTGCTGCCCCCTTCAATTTCCTTAGAACTACCAAGGATGACATTTTAACTTTCTTTGCCTCATTGGCAGTCTAGGCTTTAGCAGCTTTCACAAAGGCTTCTTCTTCTTTTTGTCTCTCCAGACTCATAATTTGCTCTTGTTTCCACTCATAATAGACATCAAGTGGAATGTTCATTTCTTTAGCTTTAGCCTTATCAAATGCGAGCTAAAGGAGTTTTTGAGCATCTGTGTCCACAACAGCTTTCTGTTTTCCTTTTGCTGTTGTGGATAGGGTCGTCTCAATCTCTTCTTCCTCTGATGTTTCTAGGACAGTTTGTTTATTTTGTTGGACCTATCCTCAGACACAGGTAGCGCCCCCTTAGATGGTGCAGGGCTTGGAGACCTGACTTGAGTAGGCTCAGCTGTCCTTGAAACTGTTAATGTACCTGCAGCATCACCAGCTATTAAATGAGCTGTTGCTTGGCCAACTGAAGCTGATTTCTCCTTAGAGGGAGATAAAGATTTCTCCCCCATAGACTTTTTCTTTGAGGAAGATTTCTTCTCCCCCTTTGAAGGAGATGGAATATAGCCTTCAACACCAGTGCTGCCCAAAGGAACAGATCCCACAGGCTTGGCAGCAACAGGTTTAGTGAAAGATCTAGAACCAACCAGGCTATGCACTAAGAAAGACCGATTGTCCTTGACCTCTGCTAACTGGGCAAGACAGGTTTCAACAGAGGATGAATGATAGGTTGCAGAAGCAGATAGATTTAAGAAGGCAGCCCTGTCTGTGTCACTGAACATCAGACTTTTAAGTTGTGCAAAAGTTATTTAAATAGATTCTTGCACATCCTCAAAGCATGTGGCCATAGTGTTGGACAGAGATACCACTAAGGTATTTAAAGAGGCTATAGTGAAAGGTAGTGAGACAGAACAGGCTTCAACTACACTTGACAGTTGTTGGGAGACCGCTGCGAAGCTGGACACAAAGTCCTTTTGGTTGGAAAAGAGAGTAGAAAGGGAAAAGTAGAGTTGTTGCAGCTGTGCAGTGAGTGCAAGCAGCTGAGAAGAATGGTCATGTTGTGGAGAGGGGGTTGGAAAGGATGACTTGAATGAATCAAGAAATCCTGCAAGCTGTGCAGACTCAGAGTCTGCAATGGTAGAAGGAAGGGTAGTAATAGAACCTTCTAAAGAACTAACCTTGTTGGACAGCATAGTAAGTTGTTCCATCAAGGAAAGGTTTTTTGGTGAGGGAGGAGTATGAGTGGATTGTTTTGATTGAGTGGATGTAGATGAAGGTGATGATGGAGGAGTGGCAGGTTCACTTGGTGATGTAGAGGCACAGTAGAAAAAAGTTCCATAGCCTGTACAAATGTCAAGTGACCCAGCTTAGATGGATCATGGATACCTTCAGCTGTGGCTAAACTTAATTCATGAGGTGAGGTGACAGGGGATGAGTGCCTTTCATTTGCCACTGGAAATGTGACACCTTCATCAAGGTCATGGGTGGTTACCTCAGTAGTGCCTTGGTTTTGAGGCACATCTTCATGGGGAGAGGTTGTGTCCATTTCATCATCAGCAGTGGTGAAAGCTGGCGATGAAATTTGCACTTGGGGAAAAGCTTCACCAAAGGGTTGTATTGTACCCTAAGGATCATCAGCTTAGGATGTTGGTCCTTCAGCAGCTATTGGGGATGATACAGTTGCATCATGAGGAGTAGAAGTTGAAGACTGATCAGTTGGTTGGCTTGTACCAACTGTTTTGACACCTTGTGCAGACACAGGGTGTGAAGGAGAAATATGAGAGGGGGGTAGTGTGGACACAGTGGGGATTGGAGAGGGCTCATGTCTTTCAATATCCCCAGCCTATTGAGAGCCAGGCATAGTTGATGTGGTTGCGTCCATATGTTCAACTGGAACCTGTTGTGAGAAACCAAAGCGCTCAGGCTGACTTTGGGCTGACTCAGGCTAGAGTGAGACAGGCTCCATAGAGGGTGCACCTTCTCCCGAATTAGGAGAAGGGGATGCAGCAGTTGTTGCTTCTTTTTCAACTGACTTCTTTTGAGAGGGGTCAGAGGGGCTTCTGGGTTTCATTCTGGCTAAGGACCTCTTCCTTTGCCTAGAGTAAGACCTGGGGGATGAAGGAGAATTGGGAGGTTTTTGTGCTTGGACGGGTGAAAAGACTGGGCTAGAAACAGGTGGGAGAACCTGTTCCATAGTCTCACTTGGCACAGAGCCACTAGCCACAAAGGCTTCTGGTTCAATAGATGAACTGGGTGACTAGCTTGCTCCCCCTCAATCACTGAAGCTGAGGGTGCTGACTTTGCTGTTTTGGCCTTCTTGGTGACTGGCCCAGCTTCACTAGACTTTAAGGCACGTTTTGCCTTTTTAGTCCTGGATTTGGATTTTATCATGAGAGAAGGAGTTGGACCCACCTTCTGAGTAGAAGGTCCTTCCACTAAACCAAGTAACCTACTCATTGGAGCTGAAAGAGGAGGATCATCAACAGAGAGTGGGGCATGAAATAGCTTCTTTCCAATGAAAGGAAACACCATAGACTTGAGGAGTGATTGAGAGTTGTAGAGGCTATCACCATATACATGGTTGAATATCAGGCGAAGAAATCTGGGATATCTGACAGTAGGGGGACGCTGTTCTTGTTCCACAAAGGCCCTCGGATTGGAGAATATCCATTTAGCCATATTCAAGGTGGTCCCATCCACGAACTGCAATGCTATTTGGACTTCATCACGGCTAAGCTGATCAAACGAACCAACCTTATAGCTGAGACTTATCACCACAGAGGCAAAGAGAAAACTGTAAGTAGGTGCAAGCTCCTTTCTGAATAAAGTAGCACCCACCCTTGGTGATGGTACACTACAACAATGTAGCAGATTTGCCATTTGTTCATTCTCAGGCTGTGGTTTATCATATTTTTTTGCAACAGGAAGATGAAGCACCTCCTGTAGAAGAGAACCAGTTATCTCAACATTCTGAGTCTTGTTGGGAATAGTCCCCCTAATGGTTTTGGTAGCAGGGTCATAAGAACAGGTATACCAAAACTCATAAACCATTTCCTGAAACATGGTACCAGGAGTGACTGTCATGCATAGTTTAAAGGTTGAGCCCTTGGGAATTCAACCATCGATTTATAGCCTTTCCCAACATAGTTTTTGGGAATGGTTAGGTTGGCTACATAGTTTGTGGGTTTGATGGTTAACATGGTGGTGACTGATGGGTGTTTGACAACATCATCACCAAGGAATGCAGGAACGAAGGGGTTTGTCAGACCAACTTGATATGATGACTAACTATAAAACGGAAGGTTTACCACGTCAGCACGTTTATCAGACCAACTTGACATTATTCTCCACTTAAACACGTAACACAGATTATCCAGAGGTAATTAAGATAAATAAATACATAATTAATGTAACTTTAATGTGAAGTAATGTTAATTAAAAGCTGATGTTCAACGCTGTGTTAAAACCTATGAGAAAAGTGTTTCATCTAAAGCTGATCATTTTGTAACCTGTCTGTGAAACCTGTGCAGTTATATGGGACAGCTTTCTATTGTGAAACCTGTTCAATAACTGAACAGATTACAAGGATTTTCCTTGTATGATAGAATACAAAGTGAACATGTTTCAGGTTTAGACAACCAAACAGGTTCGAAGAAAAACTTAGTTTTGAAAAATTTGTTATTTTGTCAAACTTGTTACTTTGTCAAACCTGTTCAAATCTTAACAAACTGACTAAGTACAGAGCCGGTGAGACCTGTTCTGTCCAAGATGTTTTAAAAAAATTTTCCCATATTTGATTAAGTAGCCTTAGAACATCAATGACACTTAGTCACTTCTTTTTAGCATTCCCAACTTGCATACAAGTGAATTAAACCTATATTCATCAAAAGGTTTGGTGAAAATATCTACAAGTTGTTCTTCTGTGGGAACAAAAGCTACCTCCACATTACCTTTTTGGATGTGATCTCTGATGAAGTGATGTCTGACTTCTATATGCTTTGTTCTAGTGTAGAAGATAGGATTGTTGGATATGGCTATGGCACTTGTATCGTCACACAAAATAAGATTTTTCCTATATACAAGACCATAATCTAAAAGCTGATGCTGCATCCATAGAATCTGCCCACAGCAGCTTCCAGCAGCAATATATTCAGCTTCAGCAGTAGAAGTGGAAACAGAATTCTGCTTCTTAATTCACCAACTGATCAACTTTCCACCAAGGAGTTGACACCCACCTGTTGTGCTCTTTCTATCTAGCCTGCAACCTGCAAAATCAGAATCTGAATAGGCAATTAGTTCAAGGCTAGAGTCTTTGGGATACCAAAGACCCAAACTTGGTGTACCCATAAGGTATCTAAAGATTCTTATAGCAGCTAGATGTGATTCCTTAGGATCAACTAGAAACCTAGCACATAAAAAGGTAGAAAACATTATATATTTGGTCTACTAGCAGTCAAATATAGCAAACTCCCAATCATGCCTCTGTAAGTTGTTATTAAAATAGGCTTACCACATGTATCAGCATCCAATTTAACATTGGTTGCCATTAGGGTTTTGATAGGAGAACATTGATCAAATTTAAAAATATTTCAAGAGATCTAATGCATACTTTCTTTGATTAATGAAAATTCTATTTGAGGTTTGTTTAACTTGTAGTCCTAGAATGAAAATTAGTTCACCCATCATCCTCATTTCATACTTAGATTTCATGAGCATTGAAAAATTCTTAAATAGCTGTTCATTAGTATAACCAAATATAATGTCATCCACATATATCTGAACAAGCATAATATGAGTTTTTACTTTCTTTATGAACAATGTAGTATCCACTTTACTTCTTGAATATCCATTGCTCATAAGGAAATAAGTAAGAGTGTCATACCAGGCTCTTGGGGCTTGTTTCAGTCCATAGAGTGCATTGTCCAACTTATTGACAAAGCCTGGATTATGTTCATTTTCAAACCCTGGAAGCTGCTTAACACATACCTCTTCTTGCAACTTTCCATTCAAAAATGCACTCTTTACATCCATTTGAAATAACTACAAGCTCTGGTAAGCAGCATGGCCACATGCTTTGAGGATGTGCAAGAATCTATTTAAATAACTTTGCTCGCGAATTTCGTCTTTCAAAGCAGAAGAATGAGAACTACTACAATACGAAGTACAATCTCGCTAAGCAAAGGAATGCTGGTCGCGCTTTTTTTGCCTAAGAAGAATACTGGCTAGAAAACACTAACGATGAAAAGGATGCTGCAGATTCCATGTGTGTCATTGCCGATATTCAACCAACAGAAGCTACAACTAAAGTATCTAAAGTTTTTCTAATGGCTCAAGATGCTAGTACAAGCAAGGAATCTTACTCAAGTGATACAGAGGTAAGTATTCTTCCTGAAGAATTTCTTGTTGAATTAAAAGTGTTAAGAAAAGAGGCCAAAAAGATAAGTGTTTTTCAAACTGCCCTTATAAATGCTCAAAATGAAAAGTCTGATTTGAAATCTAACATTTTAGTGTTACAAGCAGAAGTGTCTAAGGCTAATAAAGAGAAAAAGGATTTGTCTGCCAAAATGTCTGAACTAGAATACGATCATCAAATGCTTAAGGTAGTTAAATCTGACTACTTTAAAAAATATGAGTTTGTCTTGGCTGAGTGAACAAAATTAAGAGAAAAACTCAAAGACATGGAAGATAGATTTTATCAACCAGGCCAAACTAATCAAACCATAAACATGTATAAGCCTTGAGAATTAAAATCTAGAGATGGTTTAGGGTTCACTGGTCCTAGAGTCATGGAAGAAATGATCAAAAAAAAAAAAAAAAAGAAAACTCCATTATATCTTGTTAGTTACATGTGTCGCGGATTTGTGATGCCCTATACCAGGACTTGGCCAAAAGTGTTTTGCCGAAGAAGAATAAAAACGAGCAACATCTGATATAAAACAAATTAAATTTGTTTATGATTGGCTAAATCACGACTCTTTTCAAGGGAATTTAGAAAATTCGTTTAGAGAAGAGGAATTCGTTGAACCAAAAGAAATTACACCTGATACGAACTTGCCAAAACCTCGTGAATACATACCATACTCTGTTCAAGAAAAATGGGCTTCTGATTTAGAATCGATATTGGTAACTACATCACGATCTTTTCAGCAAGAAAGGATGGATTGTTTAGGGAAATATCAAATCTAGAAGCCCAATGTTATACAGACCCAATGTTATGCATTCTGATAAGCTCATCTCTGGTCAACTTCTGAACCATCTGCCAAAATGTATCATATTCTTCTTCTGGACCAGACTCTCTTCTTATCACAAACTTAATTCTCAAGTCACGGTCATCCAATGACTTAGCAAACCAGTAATTGATTTGAGGCTTTGTAAAATCATGCTGATCAATGAGCTTCTCTATCTCCATGGCCTTTTGTAGTTGTTGCTCAAAGAGCACCCTTTTAACCGATGAAGGAATAGAAAGAGCAGCTTGATCAGTGGGAACAGGTGTACTGGCAGCAGCTTGAATATGACTTGTAGTAGGTTGAGCTGGTTCTTGTGATGATTGGACTTCTTGGGAGGTTTTTGCTTTCTTTCTTTTCTCCATTTCTTTATCATGTATTTCCTGCAGCCTTTCAGTAGTCATGGACTGAGCCATTTTCTTTGGAATACCTGCTGCAAAGGCAAAATTGATTAAGAATCTTCTGTGCTCAGCCTTGGTGTGCCCTGTTGGCATCTTTCTCTTCTTTTCACCTTGTTTGCCCACAAACCCCTTTAGGTAATCACCTAATGTCTCATCATCATCTATTGGGGGCTGGGCTTGCTGATCTAATTCTTTGTCCATTTCTTCTGCCAATTTCTTGGCAACTTCAGCATCAAAGGCAATCTGGGCTTCTTTGGAGGAGAATTTGTGTTTTGGAGATTCAATAAGAATGCCCTTGCCCTTGTCTTTTACAGAAGAGGATGTTGCTTGGACTGTACTTGATGGAGCTTGAATGCCTTCCCTGATCACAACTCCAGTGACTTTTGAAGGAGCAGCTTGAGTTTCTAGGCTAACAGCTTGAGAAGCTGTTGGGACTGCTAGCCTAGAAACTGGGACTGTTGGTGCTACTTGGACTGTTGTTGTTGTTGGAGCTGCTTGGACTGATTTGGGAACCTCCTGATTCTCCCCCTTTTTGGAAGCATTGGTTTGGTCAGAAGGACCTACAACCTTTGCCCCTTGGGTTTGAATCAAAAGCTCTAATTGAATGAGCTTATTTCCACAAAGGGTAAACCCCTTATGAAGATAATCCATCCTCTGATTTTGAGCCATTTCTGATTGCTTTAGGGCCATTATTTATGCACCCTGTGCAGCAATGATGGACATTTGGTATTCCAACATAGCTACAACAGGTTTCAGCTTGGGATCCGTCAAAAGCATGAGTTGCAGACTAGTCTCAAGATCAGAAAACACCTGTGGTGCTTGTGATCTATCACTGACATTAATACCAGAAGTAGAAACCTCTGGGCCCCTCTGTTCTTGGTACTGGGGACTTCCAGCTTGTGTTTGCACACTTGCTGTTGCCATGGGCGTGGTCTTAGCTATGTTGGCACTGTCCTGTGCCTCTTGTGCAGAGACATCAGTAGTGCCAGCCACAGAACCCATATGAACCATCTCTGAAGAGATGTTCACCTCCTGAGTGAGGATGGGAGTTTCCTCTAGTGGTTCCCTTTGGATATGCTGTGCAGGAGTATCCTCCTGCACAGGGATATATGGCTCTTGCTGATGGGAGGAGGAGGAAGGAGCTCCTAGTCCCCTTTTTCTTTTGTATATATTTCTGAGTGGGCGTGTTGGCTGTACAAAAGGATCAGTGGGAGTTTGTGTATCATGAGGAGTGGGTTGGGGTCTTGGGGATGTAGCAGTGATGTTAGGCTGAGCCTGCTCAAGACCCTCTCCTCTGTTTCCTGAAATGATGTTCATCATTGCAGAGGGCAATGGAACATCTACATTGACAAAATTGGCACTTGGCTTTATCAGCCTTTTGATTGAAGACAATGAGTGCATATGGGAAACATGTATCCGTTTATGTAAATGTGGAGTTGTGCAGGTGTGTGCAATGATTTCTGCCAAAAATCTGGGATACATCAAAAATTTCCCATTCTTTAGGGAATGATGCCTTAACATCCCCTGAAAAATCATGTTAGAAAAATTGAACTGTTGGCCAGTAGAAAAGCACACTAAGGCAGTGGCAATATTTGAAGAAAACTCAGACCAACCAGTTCTTTTGGGGCTTAAACATTGCTGAATAATGTGCACAAGGTATTTCCATTTAGGAGAAAAATGTGCCTTAAGAAAAGTAAAAGAATCAGCAGGACCCCTATAACCAATGTTTTGAAGACCAAAATGTAAAGCTTGAAGGGATAGGTCGGTTATACCTGAGGCATCTTGAAGATGCAAGTGACGTCTGATGGATTCCTCAGTGATATGGATAGTAGTTCCATCAAGCTTGGAAAGAAGGGTAGGCACTCCATTGATGGTTTGAGCAGATGCAAGATGCCAAAACTGTTCAATATGGGAGATGTATATAGTAGGGTTTATGGTTAGGGCATAATGGATATGGGAGTGCCTAAGGAAGTCCATCATTGTATGGAACGGTTGGAGTTCAGCATGTTTCAGAGTGTATGGGAGGCAGTTGTGTTCTTTTACGAACTCCTTGGATGATCAAACGATGGTTTTAGGGTTTGAAAGAAGAATGTGTGATTCGTTCAGAGAGAAAGTAGAAGACCGTGGAAGAAAAATATGTAACTGGTAGTTACAACTGAACGAAACTGGGACCTTTAAAGGTTTCGAAAAGGTTGGGTCCCGCGCACACATTTGAAAAATTACCCAAATACCCTGCACACTTTGACAGATCAAGTGAAAATAACTAGCAGTCCGAGAAAATGAACTAGCAGCATGAAAAAAATACTCATGCTGTTAGTGTAAAATTGTGCAACTTTTCAATGGAACAGTGTCTCCCCCTTAAATTAGCATACTGAGTCGATAATAATGAAAACCAATTAATCCATGTTTATCATACCAATATTTGATATTAGGAAAGTGAACCTTCCCACATCAAAAGGTTTTGTAAATAGATCAGCTAGCTGATCATCTGTATGTATTTTGGTAACTTGGATTAACTTCTTTTCATTACAATCTCTGATGAAGTGAAATCTGATTTCTATATGCTTGGTTTTTGGGAATTTCACTGGGTTTTGCACAATGCTAATTGCACTTGAAATCTGATTTCAGCTACACCATTTTGCTGTGGTGTTCTTGGTGCACTATATTGTCTAGCAATGCCTTTGGACTCACAGAAACTGTTTAGAATTTGATTTTTAAATTCAGTTCCATTGTCTGATCTTATCACCTTAACTTTGGAATTGGATTGGTTTTCTATCTTAAGGATAAAAGACTTAACTAGCTCAGCAGTTTCATCTTTGGACCTAAGAAAGTAAACCCAAGTAAATCTGGTGAAATCATCAACAATGACTAAACAGTATGCCCTTTTATTCAAACTCAAAACAGATGTTGGACCAAATAGATCCATATGTAACAACTGAAGAACAGATGAGATTGAATTTACTTCTTTGGCCTTATGAGAAGTTTTGTGTTGCTTACCTTTAAGACATGCTACACAATGATCATCACAAATGAACTCCTTTTGTGGTAATCCTCTTACCAGATTCTTTTTAACTAAATCATTCATGGACTTGAAGTTCATGTGACACATCCTTCTATGCCAAAGAGCAGACTCATTTGATGATGCTTTGGATATTAAACAGCTTAAAGTATTTGATTTAGTCAAGAGAGCTGTGTCCAGGCAGTAAACATTGTCCTTTCTTGGTGTTCTAAGTAAAACAAGATTTTCAGGAATTTTGAAATCCTTTGAAAGAACAATGCACTCAGAATCTGTGAACATAACAATGTTTTGTTTGTCACAGATTTGAGAGACACTCAATAAATTGTACTTAAGTTGTTCAACATACAGAACATCATGGAATGTCATGTTGCCTGCATTAACAGTACCTTTACCTGTAACCTTACCTCCTTTTGAGTTGCCTCCAAATGCAACAAAACCTCCATCAAAACCTTTGAAATTTGACAAGCATTCAGAATTCCCTGTCATGTGCCTAGAGCATCCACTGTCCAGATGCCATCTTCTTCTATGAGGAGACCTGTGGTTGCCGTGCACAAATAACAGCTTAGTTAGTAGTGGAGTAAACCCAAACCAAATTGGTTTTGGGTTGGCCTTGTACATTGACATAACTAAAAACTGTTTTTGACTTTTTATATTTGGTGAGATCTACTGATGGAGTTTTTGGAGAGTATTTAGTGATAATATGAGGTATCTAACTATTTTGATCATCTTTTCTTCTAACAGTCTCAGATGATTCACTAGCCGCTCCAGTTTGATGCCCAGCAGCTTGAGCTGTGTTTGTAGTGCTAACAGTTTCAGTTTTTGCACTAAGAGCATCAGATTTTGACTTAGCAGTCTGATCTTTTGCATTAGCAGTTTGAGCAACAGATTTGTCCTTGACACACCATATTTGTTTAAAACTTGATTTAGGCTTTGCCAAAACTTGTTTTTGATGTGTGGACTGTTTTTTATTAACTTTTGAGAATCTGTGATCAACTGTTCTCTTTGGAGCTGTTGTGGAAGGTTTCACTTTTGAGTGCTTTGCCTGATTAGGATTTGATTTTGTGTGATGCACAGTCTGTTTTGCAACAGCTTGTTTGTAAAAACAATCCTTGGCTAAGTGATTCTTCCTTCCACAGTGAAAGCATCTTTTGACAGTTTGAATTGGAACACCAGACTTTTCTGTCAATTTCTGGTTATTGTTTCTCTGGTTTCCTCTTACCTGCTGTTGTTTAGGAAACTTTTGAACACCATGCTTTTGGCATGTGCAGATAGAAACAGTTTTACCTCTTTTAGTTCCTTTTGATGAAGATGTAGTGTTACAGTTAGAATGTACAGAAACTTGTGGAGTAGCATTGCATACACTCATCTTCTCTTTTCCTTTCTTACTGGGAACTTGGACTTCTATGGGTGCACTCTTTGTGTCACAGTCTCTATTTTGACTCTTATCTTCTTTTAATTCAGGACTGTTATCAAGGATAGGATCTACAATAGTCATAGACTCATCTAGTGGTTCATTGACAAGTCTATCAGCAACTTCACTCATTGGATGAATGTACTTGTTATTATATGGAGGTGGAGTAGCTCTGTATCCTATTCCTTCTTTGGGATTGACCTGAGATTTCACTCTATCTTTGAATTGAACTTCCATTAGATGTTCTAGCTTTTGATTTGCTAACTTGAAGTTTCCTAGATCTATGTTAACAGATTCTAGTTTCTTATTAGCCTCTAACACCTTCTGTTCAGTCTCTTCTACCTTTTTATTCAGAGATTCTATTTTCTTATTGAGTTCCTTTTTCTCCCATTCATGATAGGTTCTATCATACCCCATTTGAATCTCATTATCCTTATAATCATTGATCTGTTTTTCCAGATCTTCTATGGCTTGCATATATTCATATCTCCTTTCTTCCATCTTAGCTAGAGTTTTGCACATGCTCTCATTATAATCTCTGTACTTTTTAACCATATTTTTGCATGATTGAGAGCA
Organism: Centrapalus pauciflorus; assembly: GCA_020465985.1. Classification (NCBI taxonomy): domain Eukaryota; kingdom Viridiplantae; phylum Streptophyta; class Magnoliopsida; order Asterales; family Asteraceae; genus Centrapalus; species Centrapalus pauciflorus. The sequence goes on from JAANYP010003185.1 coordinate 137,877, forward strand.
GAGTTTAGAATTTACCTCAGATGGTAGTTCAGTGGAGGAGACATTTGATGTTTCTGCCATAAGTGCTTCATTTTGAAATTCTTCCTCTGTCTGATCACTCCAGTCAAACACATTGTCTTCTTGAGAGACAAGTGCTGTTGATGAAGACGCTTGGATGGGCTGTGAAGTCCTTGATGGCTGTTGACCTTGAGATCTACATTCTCTGGCAAAGTGACCAAGCTTATGGCATTTATAGCATTCCACTTTTGATTTATCAAAAGATGGTTTGCCTTCTGTCTTGACTTGAAAGTTGGCCCTACCAGTTCTTTTCAGAAATCTTTTGGCTCTCATGGTCAGCATTGCATGTTGCCACTTTAAATCCATCTCTTCAAGATCATCTGGATGAATTTGTTCCAAGTCTTCAACATTTAGAGCAAATAATCCATCATTGGCAACAAAAGCCTCATAGTGAGTTTCAGCAGAATTGCCATCACCACCTGAAAAAGAATCACAGTTATTAGATTTTTCAGAAGACAGAAGAGCAGTGTTGTGATTATAAGAAAAGGATTTCTTTTTAGCATCAATCTCAGTCTCAAACACTCTTAAACTGTTATACAGATCATCCAATTCTATCTCATCAAGTGTGTCTTTTGTTCTCCACTGTGCAGCATAGACTGTCCATTCTTCTCCAAGAGATCTGAGAAACATTCTGTTGACTTCATCTTGATCCAGATTGACCTTTGCACTTTCCAGTTCACTTATCAGTTTGTTGAACCTGTCAAAGATTTGAGTGAGCTTTTCATTCTTGCCACCAGAAAAGTTTTCATACTGCTGTTTCAAGAGGTCTTTTTGATTTCTCTTGGTACTGGCATTACCAGCAAACCTCTTCTCTAAGGCATTCCAAAGAGAGTGAGCAGTATAAAACTTTTTGAACTGATGTTGATAAGCATTAGGAATGGCTATTTGTAATAGTGTGAGTGCTTTCACTTCATTCATTCTAGCCTTCCTTTCAAGTTCAGTTTTTGGAGGAGTTTTGACTGGTTTTCCCTCAGCATCAAAATCTGGATCAACTACAGGAGGGAATTCAACAGCTTCCCATATGGCATAATCAATGAATTGAATATGTTGTTGAATCCTGAGTTTCCACATCTCAAACTCAGTGGGCTTGAGCATAGGCACTTTGAGTCCTTGCCCAGATCCACTGTTGCTATTTTCAAATTCCATTGTAAAAGATTAAAATTTTTGAAGAAAGTTTTCGACTTTGAAAAACAAAGAACAACCTGGCTTTGATACCACTTGTCAGGATCTAAAACTGAATAACCAAGATTAACTGATTTGAAATTTATCAGAGTATAAATCAATAATCTTGCTTTGAATCAAAGTTTAATTAAGAAGTTTGCGGAATAACACTTAATTATTTTAACAAAAACTTTTAGAACTAATGAAGCATAAAACATAAGAAGTAAACAAGACTGTTTGTATTGCTGAATTCAATGATTACAATCACCTCTAATCTGTTTTGATTAGACGAAGAACACAGACTGTTCTTAGGGTTTTACAACCTTAGAGGCTTATGAAAACTTAATCAACAAAGCAATTACAGACTCAAAATATGCAGAAAACTTCTATATACTTCTGTACAATAGAATGACCTATTCTCTGTATTTATATTGCTTTTTGGACTTGTTTCCTTGAAGGACTATGACTTCTCTGATAGTAGATATGCTGGAATCTTCGTATAGATATCTTTCCTGAAAATCAGCACTTTCTGTTTATGAAACTGTTGAGCAGCTTGAATCACTTGACAGCATGAACTGAGCGGCTTGAGTTGTTTTGCTCTGGCAGCTTGAACTTTCACACTGGCAGCTCGAGTTTTTTCAACTAGCAGCATGAACTTTGTATTTACATGAAAAATCTACTAACATTCTGAGAAGTCTAACTAACAGCTTGAATGTACTTAAACTATTTCCCAACATTCCTTAATTTTTTTCACCAAATCCTCAGCAGCTTTGAGGAGTTTTTCCTGTTCCAGCCCAGCTATGCGTTCTTTTCTTGCGTCAACCTCTTCCACCTCGCCTCTAAGGTAGTAGCAATATGAGCAAGGCAGTTCTCCTCTTTTATAGCAGGTTGTTAACTGATCCCATATAACATCTCTCCATTTTGCATGTTTGGCAAAGGCATCAGTGAACCTGAAGGCTTTACCTTGTTTAACACCAGCTTTATGAAGGTCTGAGGCTCTTTGAAAGCACATTTTCTTGGTTAGAGGATCCAAAAAGAATACCCCTTCCTCAGGCTCTTCAGTATACTTGACTTCTTCAGGTTTAACACCCTGTGGCAGGCTGTGATCAATGCAACTAATCTGAGTGGCAAGGAAGCCTTGCTCAATCAACTGCACTATTTCATCCAGCTCTGTATCTTTCTTCTGTTTTATGAGCTTGATCTTAGAATCTATTTTAGAGGTCCCTTTGATCATATCCTCTGGGATCAAGCCCAGCCCTCTCACCTATTCCATAAGCTTCCTTACAAATCCTCTGACTGTTTTTGCAATCTCAAAGCTTGACCTGCTCAGGGCAACTAAAAGCTCTACCCATTCTTTGTACCCCATTTTAGCTAATCAGTAGCTTCATAGGCTTCAAGTTCAGGACCTTCAGCACCATGTCTTGTGATTTGAAGATTCCAGGACTGATTTTTTCTTGAAATGGAAAAAGCTTTGACAATGGTTTCCTTGGCATTTCTTCTATCAGCAACATCAAGGAATTTTTTCCTTGCCAGGTTGACAAAGTGAAATTGGGTTCTCACTGCTGAAACGGCAGAAGACACAGGTTTAACCTTAGTCACTGAGACCTTTGTGCTTTTTTCTTTTTCATCCTCCTTCCCACTGTTTGACCCTTTTGCTGCCCCCTTCAATTTCCTTAGAACTACCAAGGATGACATTTTAACTTTCTTTGCCTCATTGGCAGTCCAGGCTTTAGTAGCTTTCACAAAGGCTTCTTCTTCTTTTTGTCTCTCCAGACTCATAATTTGCTCTTGTTTCCACTCATAATAGACATCAAGTGGAATGTTCATTTCTTTAGCTTTAGCCTTATCAAATGTGAGCTAAAGGAGTTTTTGAGCATCTGTGTCCACAACAGCTTTCTGTTTTCCTTTTGCTGTTGTGGATAGGGTCATCTCAATCTCTTCTTCCTCTGATGTTTCTAGGACAGTTTGTTTATTTTGTTGGACCTATCCTCAGACACAGGTAGCGCCCCCCTTAGATGGTGCAGGGCTTGGAGACCTGACTTGAGTAGGCTCAGCTGTCCCTGAAACAGTTAATGTACCTGCAGCATCACCAGCTATTAAATGAGCTGCTGCTTGGCCAACTGAAGCTGATTTCTCCTTAGAGGGAGATAAAGATTTCTCCCCCATAGACTTTCTCTTTGAGGAAGATTTCTTCTCCCCCTTTGAAGGAGATGGAATATAGCCTTCAACACCAGTGCTGCCCAAAGGAACAGATCCCACAGGCTTGGTAGCAGCAGGTTTAGTGACAGATATAGAACCAACCAGGCTATGCACTAAGAAAGACCGATTGTCCTTGACCTCTGCTAACTGGGCAAGACAGGTTTCAACAGAGGATGAATGATAGGTTGCAGAAGCAGATAGATTTAAGAAGGCAGCCCTGTCTGTGTCACTGAACATCAGACTTTTAAGTTGTGCAAAAGCAATTTAAATAGATTCATGCACATCCTCAAAGCATGTGGCCATAGTGTTGGACAGAGATACCACTAAGGTATTTAAAGAGGCTATAGTGAAAGGTAGTGAGACAGAACAGGCTTCAACTACACTTGACAGTTGTTGGGAGACCGCTGCGAAGCTGGACACAGAGTCCTTTTGGTTGGAAAAGAGAGTAGAAAGGGAAAAGTAGAGTTGTTGCAGCTGTGCAGTGAGTGCATGCAGCTGAGAAGAATGGTCATGTTGGGGAGAGGGGGTTGGAAAGGATGACTTGAATGAATCAAGAAATCCTCCAAGCTGTGCAGACTCAGAGTCTGCAATGGTAGAAGGAAGGGTAGTAATAGAACCTTCTAAAGAACTAACCTTGTTGGACAGCATAGTAATTTGTTCCATCAAGGAAAGGTTTTTTGGTGAGGGAGGAGTATGAGTGGATTGTTTTGATTGAGTGGATGAAGATGAAGGTGATGATGGAGGAGTGGCAGGTTCACTTGGTGATGTATAGGCACAGCAAAAAAAAGTTCCGTAGCCTGTACAAATGTCAAGTGACCCAGCTTAGATGGATCATGGATACCTTCAGCTGTGGCTAAACTTAATTCATTAGGTGAGGTGACAGGGGATGAGTGCCTTTCATTTGCCACTGGAAATGTGACACCTTCATCAAGGTCATGGGTGGTTACCTCAGTAGTGCCTTGGTTTTGAGGCACATCTTCATGGGGAGAGGTTGTGTCCATTTCATCATCAGCAGTGGTGAAAGCTTGCGATGAAATTTGCACTTGGGGAAAAGCTTCACCAAAGGGTTGTATTGTACCCTGAGGATCATCAGCTTAGGATGTTGGTCCTTCAGCAGCTATTGGGGATGATACAGTTGCATCATGAGGAGTAGAAGTTGAAGACTGATCAGTTGGTTGGCTTGTACCAACTGTATTGACACCTTGTGAAGACTCAGGGTGTGAAGGAGAAATATGAGAGGGGGACAGTGTGGACACAGTGGGGATTGGAGAGGGCTCATGTCTTTCAATATCCCCAGCCTATTGAGAGCCAGGCATAGTTGATGTGGTTGCCTCCAGATGTTCAACTGGAACCTGTTGTGAGAAACCAGAGGGCTCAGGCTGACTTTGGGCTGACTCAGGCTAGAGTGAGACAGGCTCCATAGAGGGTGCACCTTCTCCCGAATTAGGAGAAGGGGATGCAGCAGTTGTTGCTTCTTTTTCAACTGACTTCTTTTGAGAGGGGTCAGAGGGGCTTCTGGGTTTCATTCTGGCTAAGGACCTCTTCCTTTGCCTAGAGTAAGACCTGGGGGATGAAGGAGAATTGGGAGGTTTTTGTGCTTGGACTGGTGAAAAGACTGGGCTAGAAACAGGTGGGAGAACCTGTTCCATAGTCTCACTTGGCACAAAGCCACTAGCCACAAAGGCTTCTGGTTCAATAGATGAACTGGGTGACTAGCTTGCTCCCCCTCAATCACTGAAGCTGAGGGTGCTGACTTTGCTGTTTTGGCCTTCTTGGTGACAGGCCCAGCTTCACTAGACTTTAAGGCACGTTTTGCCTTTTTAGTCCTGGATTTGGATTTTATCGTGAGAGCAGGAGTTGGACCCACCTTCTGAGTAGAAGGTCCTTCCACTAAACCAAGTAACCTACTCATGGGAGCTGAAAGAGGACGATCATCAACAGAGAGTGGGGCATGAAATACCTTCTTTCCAATGAAAGGAAACACCATAGACTTGAGGAGTGATTGAGAGTTGTAGAGGCTATCACCATATACATGGTTGAATATCAGGCGAAGAAATCTGGGATATCTGACAGTAGGGGGACGCTGTTCTTGTTCCACAAAGGCCCTCAGATTGGAGAATATCCATTTAGCCATATTCAAGGTGGTCCCATCCACGAACTACAATGCTATTTGGACTTCATCACAGCTAAGCTGATCAAACGAACCAACCTTATAGCTGAGACTTATCACCACAGAGGCAAAGAGAAAACTGTAAGTAGGTGCAAACTCCTTTCTGAATAAAGTAGCACCCACCCTTGGTGATGGTACACTACAACAATGTAGCAGATTTGCCATTTGTTCATTCTCAGGCTGTGGTTTATCATATTTTTTTGCAACAGGAAGATGAAGCACCTCCTGTAGAAGAGAACCAGTTATCTCAACATTCTGAGTCTTGTTGAGAATAGTCCCCCTAATGGTTTTGGTAGCAGGGTCATAAGAACAGGTATACCAAAACTCATAAACCATTTCCTGAAACATGGCACCAGGAGTGACTGTCATGCATAGTTTAAAGGGTGAGCCTTTGGGAATTCAACCATCGATTTATAGCCTTTCCCAACACAGTTTTTAGGAATGGTTAGTTTGGCTACATAGTTTGTGGGTTTGATGGTTAACATGGTGGTGACTGATGGGTGTTTGACAACATCATCACCAAGGAATGCAGGAAAGAGGGGGTTTGTCAGACCAACTTGATATGATGACTAACTATAAAACGGAAGGTTTACCACATCAGCACGTTTATCAGACCAACTTGACATTTTTCGCCACTTAAACACATAACACAGATTATCCAGAGGTAATTAAGATAAATAAATACATAATTATTGTAACTTTAATGTGAAGTAATGTTAATTAAAAGCTGATGTTCAACGCTGTGTTTAAACCTATGAGAAAAGTGTTTCATCCAAAGCTGATCATTTTGTAACCTGTCTGTGAAACCTGTGCAGTTATATGGGACAGCTTTCAATTTTGAAACCTGTTGAATAACTGAACAGATTACAAGGATTTTCCTTGTATGATAGAATACAAAGTGAACATGTTTCAGGTTTAAACAACCAAACAGGTTCGAAGAAAAACTTAGTTTTGAAAAATTTATTATTTTGTCAAACTTGTTACTTTGTCAAACCTGTTCAAATCTTAACAAACTGACTAAGTACAGAGCCAGTGAGACCTGTTCTGTCCAAGATGTTTTAGAAAGATTTTCCCATATTTGATTAAGTAGCCTTAGAACATCAATGACACTTAGTCACTTTTTTTTAGCATTCCCAACTTGCATACAAGTGAATTAAACCTATATTCATCAAAAGGTTTGGTGAAAATATCTACAAGTTGTTCTTCTGTGGGAACAAAAGCTACCTCCACATTACCTTTTTGGATGTGATCTCTGATGAAGTGATGTCTGACTTCTATATGCTTTGTTCTAGTGTACAAGATAGGATTGTTGGATATGGCTATGGCACTTGTATCGTCACACAGAATAAGATTTTTCCTATATACAAGACCATAATCTAAAAGCTGATGCTGCATCCATAGAATCTGCCCACAGCAGCTTCCAGCAGCAATATATTCAGCTTCAGCAGTAGAAGTGGAAACAGAATTCTGCTTCTTACTGCACCAACTGATCAACTTTCCACCAAGGAGTTGACACCCACCTGTTGTGCTCTTTCTATCTAGCCTGCAACCTGCAAAATCAGAATCTGAATAGGCAATTAGTTCAAGGCTAGAGTCTTTGGGATACCAAAGTGAGACGTCCTCATGAATTAATGATATAATTGTAGCAATCACCAGGATCGACAAACAGCCCAATGAGTATCATAATAATTGAAATTGAGTACTTAAATCAGAATTAAGCAAATCCACACTAAAGCAATGAAAGTAAATGTCTACAGTGTTTAAGTCTAGCTATTACATCATCATAATTGTTTTAATAGTAACAAATTCCCAGCCCCAAAGCTACATCGTCCATGTACCAATTAGCTTCTAAGGTCACCGAGATAAGAATTTGATTACTTAAGATGAAGGTCCCGCTACACTCTTGCCTTTGCCTGTAAACAATGTGAGTCAACAGTAAGCTAAATGCTTAGTGAGATAACAGATTATGCAAACAACAAATATTTCTTTACAAGCAATGCTTAACCATGGGCAGTGTAAGCCCCATGTATTTCTGTATAGGCAGTGTAAGCCTCAAATGTGTGTGAAAACCATGCAGTGCAAGCATGGGTTGGCAGTTCAATATGCTGATCGGGGATGTGCCGAACCTGATGGGATACGAGTGGGATGATCAGTCCCCGACAGTGGCCTGTTGTCAGCCCCAGTCCAGGTCGCATCAGATTATGAAGTAATGATCATGCAGTGCAAGCATGATGTAAATAGATGCACTTTCGAATGAACGCAAGCTACATGTGTGTTACATGTCAAGTACGAGTGTGCATCATAACAACAAATCATTTCATGAGTGCCAAATGAAGTATATGAACAATGTGAACATGCCATTGAATGTATAAACATGAATGTAAAAACAATAAATGTTCGAATGATAATCTGCAACTCACAGTGATTTGTTTTTTGTGACTTGATCCTGAATCAATGTGTGTTTTGATAACACCACAATGATCTGTAAAGTAGGTGTAATAGTGAATTTGTGTCAGTAATTGCTTAAAAATTGTATTCTGTAATATTAAATGTATTTGGGTTCCGAATTCGGACCACATCCGAATTCGGATGGTCCGAATTGTAGTTGGCCCGAATTTGGGTTGATCCGAAATTGGCATGATCCGAAATGGGTATGGGATCCGAAACAGGCTGGGGTCCGAATTTACTAATGGTCCGGATTGGGTGATCCGAATTCGGATGGATCATCATCCGAGTTCATACTTAGAAAATTTTACAATATTTTCCAGATTTACGTTTTTGACCATTTTGCATGTTTCTGAGTCTAATATTGCAAATGTGAACTTATATACACTATATCAACTTATAACATGTCATATTGTACCAAAATAACCCATTTATGTCCAATTTTCAGCATGTCTCGATGAACACACACACTAAAACACACACTAATTTCAGAAATCATACTTAGACTTTGAATCTGATTCTGAAATTTTGTACACTATAACATATATGCTCGATTTCAACAAATCCATCATAATATATAACATGCATTAACATCTTGAATCAAAATCCTATGATTCGGATTTCACAAAAACCGAACCAAAAACCATCAAATTTGCAAGTTTGGATGAATGTTACCTTAAATCGTTTGTTGCAATGCTTATAGTTCCTTCCAAATCACTTGAATCCAGAATTTTAGCACTTGAATCTAACAATTTTCGGATTATTGGATGATGAATTGGTGGGTTTTTAGAGAGAGAAAGAGAGAGAGTCGAGAGAGTTAGAGAGAGAAGGAGATGGTGAAAAATGAAGGGGTTTTCTCTTTTTATGTCTATTTTTGACCCATTTGCATAACTCACCCCTCAACTTCGTATTTTCTCATTTAACTAATATTATGATCAAAGTAACTTAAATTGACATAATAATTCATTAACACAACCATTAAGTCCAAATAATTGTAAATTACACATAATTGAAAATTGGGATGTTACAGCATGGGCTCCACCACGCCTATACTTCGTCCGCGAAGTCATGCTGCGCTAAACAAACTTGGGTACTTAGTCTTCATGTCTTCTTCCGATTCCCAAGTGTGATTAGCTCCCCGATGATGCTTCCACTTGACCAGCACCATCCTGATCTCTTTGTTCCGTAGCTTTTTGACTTTTGTCTCCAAAATGCACTCCGGTTCATCAACGAACCTTAGCCGTTCGTCAATCTTAATGTCCGAATGATCAGTCCATGGTTCCCTTTCGGGCACCAGACTCTTCCTTAAGTACCCAACGTGAAATACCGGGTGAACACCTGATAATTCTTCCGGCAAGTCCAAATGATAGGACTGATTCCCAACTCTTTCTAATATTTTGAAGGGTCCTATGAATCGAGGCGATAGCTTTCCTCGCTTTACGAATCTTGTAACTCCCTTCATCGGGGAAACCTTCAAGTAGACCCAATCATCTTTTTGAAATTCTATCGCTTTGTGTCGGCGATCATGATAGTTCTTTTGTCGATCTTGTGCCGTTTTCATGTACTGCCGTATGAGTTGGATCTTTTCATTTGTTTCTTGTAGGAAAGCAGGACCGGCTATTGGAGTTTCTCCTGTTTCCCTCCAACAGGTTGGAGTCCTACATTTTCTTCCATATAGAGACTCGAACGGTGCCATCTTGATAGTGGAATGGTAACTATTGTTGTAGGAGAGTTCAACCAATGGGAGGTGATCGTCCCAGTTACCACCCAAATCCATGACACAGGCTCTGAGCATGTCTTCGAGAGTTAGGATTGTTCTTTCACTTTGCCCATCAGATTGAGGTCTATAGGCAGTACTCATTGCGATACGAGTACCAAGACCGTTTTGCAGAGCAGTCCAGAAATTAGAAGTGAATCTACTATCTCGGTCGGAGACAATAGACTTAGGCACACATGCCTAATAACGATTTCGTTTACGTAGATCTGGGCAAGTCGGTCCAGTGAGTAGGTTTCTCGGATTGGTATGAAGTGAGCAGATTTGGTTAATCGGTCAACAATGACCCAAATGGCGTCAAGTTGACGACGAGTCTTAGGTAGCTTGGTTACGAAATCCATGGTAATATGGTCCCACTTCCATTCTGGGATAGGAAGAGGTTGCATACTACCATAGGGTTGTTGGTGCTCGGCTTTGACTAGACGACATGTTCTGCACCTTTCAACATACTGACCGACATCTCTTTTCAATCCTGGCCACCAGAAGTCGGCTTTCAAGTCGTTGTACATTTTTGTGCTGCCAGGATGAATTGAGAATTTAGATTGATGAGCCTCCTCGAGAATTACATCTCTCATGTTCCCGAACTTGGGAACCCACACTCTGCCATACACACCCTTTAGTCCAGTTCCATCATCTTGCATTAATGGCAACTGAATTCTGATATCTTCGTCTTTAACATTCCTTTCTTTTAGGGCCTGTAACTGAGCAGCCCTAACATCATCTATAATAGTTGAGGTCAAAATTGTAGAAGTCAAGGCATAGCAATATGCCTTGCAGTATGCTTTTCGACTTAGAGCATCGGCCACTACGTTGGCCTTCCCTGGATGATAGAGAATCTCACAGTCGTAATCTTTTATCAGCTCCATTGACCTTCTTTGCCTCATATTCAAGTCCTTCTGACTGAATATGTATTTCAAACTCTTGTGGTCGGTGAAGAGCTGACACTTGGTTCCATACAAGTAGTGTCTCCATAACTTGAGAGCGAAAGTCACAGCAGTCAGCTGTAGATCATGGGTAGAGTAATCTTTCTCATGTGGTTTGAGCTGTCTGGAAGCGTATGCTATGACGTTTCCTCTTTGCATCAGAACAGCACCTAAACCCGTGCCTGATGCATCTGTATATACAACAAAGTCTTCGTTCCCTTCAGGCAGGGCTAACACCGGTGCTTCACTTAGCAATTTCTTCAATTCGTCAAAGGCTACTTGCTGTTCTTCTTTCCAAAAGAAAGTAGCATTCTTGCGAGTAAGCTTTGTTAGCGGAACGGCGATCTTTGAGAAATCTTTGATGAATCGGCGGTAGTAACCAGCCAATCCCAGAAAACTCCGAATCTCTGAGGCGTTGCGGGGTGATTCCCAGTTCTGGATAGCTTCGATCTTTGCAGGATCAACAGCAATCCCAGCACCAGATTTCACGTGCCCCAAGAATTGGATCTGAATTGATTGTTTAAGAGGTACAAGTTAATAAAAGAATTTATGTTTGAGTATAAGGATCATGAAATTGTTTCACACGTTGACACGTACCTGCCTCAACCAGAACTCACACTTCGAGAATTTGGCATAAAGTCGCTCTTTGCGTAGCAACTCTAATAATTCTCTCATATGTGCTGCATGATCCTCTTCGGTTTTTGAATAAATGAGAATGTCATCGATGAACACGATGACCGATTTATCGAGCATTGGCCGGCAGACTCGATTCATGAGATCCATGAAAGCGGCCGGCGCATTAGTAAGACCGAACGGCATTACCAGAAACTCGTAGTGTCCGTAACGATTTCTGAAAGCCGTCTTTGGAATGTCATCAGGGTGTATAACCCGAATGAAGATCAATCTTCGAGAAGTAGCTTGCGCCTTGTAACTGGTCGAAGAGATCATCAATCCGGGGCAATGGATACTTGTTCTTGATTGTGACTTTGTTGAGTTCCCGGTAGTCGATGCACATACGTAATGTGCCATCCTTCTTCTTGACGAACAGAACAGGAGTGCCCCAAGGAGATGAACTTGGGCGGATAAAGCCTTTGTCAAGTAGCTCCTGTAACTGCTTCATCATTTCCTGCATTTCTGCAGGAGCTAAACGGTACGGAGCCTTTGCTATTGGAGCAGCTCCAGGAATGAGGTCAATTCGGAATTCCACTTGGCGATCAGGTGGCAATCCCGAGATATCTTCTGGAAAGACATCTGGAAATTCAGAAACAACGGGAACGGTAGAAGTAGATTGAACTTCAGCCTTTGCATCGACAGCGTAGGCTAAGTAAGCTGAACAACCCTTGGCAACGTGCTTTCGGGCTTTTGCAATTGAAATAAGGCATAAGTCGCCTTTGTGTCTATCACCATAAATGCATATGTCTCGGCCCTCGGGAGTGGTAATCTTGATCATTCTTTTCTTGCAAACGATTTGGGCCTCGTTATGAACTAACCAGTCCATGCCTACTATGATATCGAATCCCCGAACTCCATAGGGATCAGATCTATATTGAATACTACGTCTTCTACCAATAATGTACAATTCCTATACACTTTGTCTGCTTTTACTAACATATTGCTAGCAGTCTCTATGTCAAGTACAAATTGCAGTTTGGAAGTTGGCATGTTAAATTGACGAGCAAATGTAGTGGAGACAAACAAACGATTTGCCCCGGAATCAAACAAGATACGTGCAGGAATTGAGTTAACATAGAACGTACCAGTGACCACCTCCGGGTCATCCTTTGCTTCTTCAGCTGTGATTTGGAATGCCCTTGTTGGAGCCCTTTGAGATTGATCCCTGCGAGCCGTGGAAGCTACAGAAGATCTTGCTGTTGATTGTTGAGCATTCTGATCTCGTGGGGGTTTCGGGCAGTCCCTTGAGAAATGGCCAAGTCTGTGGCAGTTGTAGCATGCATCATCTTTTCGTGGACAATGCTCCCAGTGATGGCCTTTCTGCCCACAGCAGAAACAGTACATGTCTTGAGTCTTGCACTCCCCAGAGTGCGCTTTTCAGCATCGCCTGCAGTCTCTCATTTCTGAACTGGCCGAAAAGGCTCTTCCCTTCTTGGGTGATGATGACTGTTGATGGGATTGAGGAGAGAATCGGGAAGATCCAGACTCCCGCTGCCTTTTTGGTGGCGACGGTTGAGTCGGTGTTGCGGCTGCTGACCCGATGACATAACCTGATAATAAGACGATCTGCTCCACATTCCGAGCAGCCTCAAGTAAACCGGCAAAAGTTGTATATCGAACCCCACTCATGGTTCGGCGAATTTCATAGTCTAGTCCGGCCTCAAACCGGGCTATCTTCCTCTCTTCTGTGTCTACTTGATGGGGTGTGAACAGACTCAATCGAGTGAACTCAACGGCATATTGTGTAACCGTTTTCGTTCCTTGAGTCAGATTCAGGAACTTTGCCTCGAGACGTCGCTTCTCGTCGGCTGGACAGTACTGTTGAGAAAACACTTCCTTAAACTCGCTCCATGACATGTGTGACACTACCTCCATCGTCAACGCATGTGTCATTGCGTCCCACCACATAACAGCGTCCCTTGCAAACATAGCGGTTGCAAAGCGGACCATGTCTTTATCAGCGCAGTCGCTGATTCTGAAAGTTCTTTCTGTGGTGGTGATCCATTCCAATGCAGTCACAGCATCACCGGTTCCATCAAAAGTAACAGCCCCGTTACTTTTGAAGTCCTTAATCCTACAACCCCTTGATCGGTTAGAAGACCCAGTGTCTTGTCTTTCCTCTTGATCGTCCTGTTGTTGTTCCTTGTTCTTTCGCTTATCGGCCTTTCGTTTTGCCTCGGCCTCATCTCTGGCCCCTAACTGATCAGCAAATGACTGAGCCTGCTCAGCCATTCGTTTGGATTGTAGCTCATTGTTCTGTTCCATAACAGCTTGCATCATCTGGAACATTTGCTGAGGAGTCATATCGTCTCCTGACATGTTCTGAAATATAACAACTTATATTTAGAACATTTATTTGTAAGTCCTAAGTATTTACAGTTACCCTTTCTGTTTCCCCGTGTGCATGTCAATCCTATGTTAGTTCAGATCATTACTTAGAAGTTCATTCTAATATCATAACCTAAGTTTGAGTCCAAGTCCTCGCGGACACTTGAAACCTCAAACTAATGCTCTGATACCAAACTGAGACGTCCTCATGAATTAATGATATAATTGTAGCAATCACCAGGATCGACAAACAACCCAATGAGTATCATAATAATTGAAATTGAGTACATAAATCAGAATTAAGCAAATCCACACTAAAGCAATGAAAGTAAATGTCTACAGTGTTTAAGTCTAGCTATTACATCATCATAATTGTTTTAATAGTAACAAATTCCCAGCCCCAAAGCTACATCGTCCATGTACCAATTAGCTTCTAAGGTCACCGAGATAAGAATTTGATTACTTAAGATGAAGGTCCTGCTACACTCTTGCCTTTGCCTGTAAACAATGTGAGTCAACAGTAAGCTAAATGCTTAGTGAGATAACAGATTATGCAAACAACAAATATTTCTTTACAAGCAATGCTTAACCATGGGCAGTGTAAGCCCCATGTATGTGTGTACAGGCAGTGTAAGCCTCAAATGTGTGTGAAAACCATGCAGTGCAAGCATGGGTTGGCAGTTCAATATGCTGATCGGGGATGTGCCAAACCTGATGTTATACGAGTGGGATGATCAGTCCCCGACAGTGGCCTGCTGTCAGCCCCAGTCCAGGTCGCATCAGATTATGAAGTAATGATCATGCAGTGCAAGCATGATGTAAATAGATGCACTTTCAAATGAACGCAAGCTACATGTGTGTTACATGTCAAGTACGAGTGTGCATCATAACAACAAATCATTTCATGAGTGCCAAATGAAGTATATGAACAATGTGAACATGCCATTGAATGTATAAACATGAATGTAAAAACAATAAATGTTCGAATGATAATCTGCAACTCACAGTGATTGGTTTTTTGTGACTTGATCCTGAATCAATGTGTGTTTTGATAACACCACAATGATCTGTAAAGTAGGTGTAATAGTGAATTTGTGTCAGTAATTGCTTAAAAATTGTATTCTGTAATATTAAATGTAATTGGGTTCCGAATTCGGACCACATCCGAATTCGGATGGTCCGAATTGTAGTTGGCCCGAATTTGGGTTGATCCGAAATGGGGGTCCGAAATTGGCATGATCCGAAATGGGTATGGGATCCGAAACAGGCTGGGGTCCGAATTTACTAATGGTCCGGATTGGGTGATCCGAATTCGGATGGATCATCATCCGAGTTCATACTTAGAAAATTTTCCAATATTTTCCAGATTTACGTTTTTGACCATTTTGCATGTTTCTGAGTCTAATATTGCAAATGTGAACTTATATACACTATATCAACTTATAACATGTCATATTGTACCAAAATAACCCATTTATGTCCAATTTTCAGCATGTCTCGATGAACACACACACTAAAACACACACTAATTTCAGAAATCATACTTAGACTTTGAATCTGATTCTGAAATTTTGTACACTATAACATATATGCTCGATTTCAACAAATCCATCATAATATATAACATGCATTAACATCTTGAATCAAAATCCTATGATTCAGATTTCACAAAAACCGAACCAAAAACCATCAAATTTGCAAGTTTGGATGAATGTTACCTTAAATCGTTTGTTGCAATGCTTATAGTTCCTTCTAAATCACTTGAATCCAGAATTTTAGCACTTGAATCTAACAATTTTCGGATTATTGGATGATGAATTGGTGGGTTTTTAGAGAGAGAAAGAGAGAGAGTCGAGAGAGTTAGAGAGAGAAGGAGATGGTGTTTTATGTCTATTTTTGACACATTTGCATAACTCACCCCTCAACTTCGTATTTTCTCATTTAACTAATATTATGATCAAAGTAACTTAAATTGACATAATAATTCATTAACACAACCATTAAGTCCAAATAATTGTAAATTACACATAATTGAAAATTGGGATGTTACACAAAGACCCAAACTTGATGTACCCTTAAGGTATCTAAAGATTCTTATAGCAGCTAGATGTGATTCCTTAGGATCAACTGGAAACCTAGCACATAAAAAGGTAGAAAACATTATATATTTGGTCTACTAGCAGTCAGATATAGCAAACTCCCAATCATGCCTCTGTAAGCTGTTATTAAAATAGGCTTACCACATGTATCAGCATCCAATTTAACATTGGTTGCCATTAGGGTTTTGATAGGAGAACATTGATCAAATTTAAAAATATTTCAAGAGATCTAATGCATACTTTCTTTGATTAATGAAAATTCTATTTGAGGTTTGTTTAACTTGTAGTCCTAGAATGAAAATTAGTTCACCCATCATCCTCATTTCATACTTAGATTTCATGAGCATTGAAAAATTCTTAAATAGCTGTTCATTAGTATAACCAAATATAATGTCATCTACATATATCTGAACAAGCATAATATGAGTTTTTACTTTCTTTATGAACAATGTAGTATCCACTTTACTTCTTGAATATCCAGTGCTCATAAGGAAATAAGTAAGAGTGTCATACTAGGCTCTTGGGGCTTGTTTCAGTCCATAGAGTGCATTGTCCAACTTATTGACAAAGCCTGGATTATGTTCATTTTCAAACCCTGGAAGCTACTTAACACATACCTCTTCTTGCAACTTTCCATTCAAAAATGCACTCTTTACATCCATTTGAAATAACTACAAGCTCTTGTAAGCAACATAAGCTACAAACAAACAAATTGCTTCTAGCCTGGCCACTAGAGCGAATGTTTCATCATAGTCAATACCTTATCTTGTCTATACCCTTGAGCAACTAGTCTTGCCTTAAATCTAATGACATAACCTTGCTCATCCATATTTGTTAGTACATCCTGTGTGACGATGGCAGTCTAAGTTTAGATAGCATTTTGTGTAGGTAAAGTTACTTGGTATTGAATATTAACAAGTGATTGATATATGTTTGATTATGTGTGTTTGATACTGATTGTTTGTATGTTTGAACTTGGTGTAATGGATTACGAGAAGTTCAAACATAAAGTTCAAAGACAAATTCAAACATAAGATAAAACATATGTTCAAACATAAGTTCAAACATAAGTTTGAATGTTGAGGTTCGAATTTAGGCTAGATTCGAATTTGTCTAGAGGACAAGTTCGAATAAGGCCTTGGGCCAGATTCGAATTTGTCCTAGACATAGTCGAATTTGTCAGTATAATTAAGGGTTAATTCGATTAATTATTAAACTTTTGCAGAATTTGTCAGACGATTAGAAGAAGGCGATCTCAAACTCGATTGCAATCAGAGAGTTTCGTGAGGAGAGAATCATCGTGTCGGAGCATTCTAAGTTGTTCGTCTATCACCGTGGTAGTCTCTTTGTTTCGGTGTGTGTGATCTTACCATCAAGCCACTAACGAGGATTCCGCACTCGTTGGAAGGTGTCGCGTCGACATAGATCCGTAGAGTCAAGACCTTATAAGTGGTATCAGAGTCATTGGGTGTTCGTTGGTGTTCTTTGTGTTCACTAAGAAACATCTGTGGTTTCTTGACGTTTTGGACGGTTAATTTCACATTATTGGAGGATTTTCGAGTTTACCAAGTAAGATATCGGAAAATACTTTGTATTAGATCAAGTTTTTGATCGAAATCAATATTTTTACTCGTAAAAATATGGCTTAATCTGAAAACTTGAAAAACTCGAAGTATTAGCCGTTTTTCGAACTTGCGGCGCTCAAGTTTATCAAGGGGGTATTAGGGTTTACTCAGCTTTTGAGTTTGTCAGAAAATACGCTCCTTTCGAAGTTCCTTAGGGTTGATTCGAGTTTGGCGATTTCGAATCTGCTCAGATTTCGAATTTAGTATAAATTCGAATTTAGGACTTTCGACTTTAGTATACCTTGAATTTGCCATTAATTTCGAATTTAGTTGGATTTCAAACTTAATTTCGAATTTAATTCCAAACAAATTTAAAATTAATTAGATTTGAATTTACTCAAATTTGAAAGAGTTAATTTAAATTAATTTCGAATTAAATTAATTAAGTTTAAATTCAAAAATATTTGAAACAATGACAAGTTTACAGAGGTTTATTGAGATGGACCACGACGTCGGAAAGGCAAATTCTCCATCAAAGTTGATGAAGTTGGAGGATTATTATTGGTGGAAGGATAGGTTCGCTGACTTCGCTAGATTTAATGATATGCGGATGTGGATTTGTATAGACGAGGGATACATTCCACCTACAGCAGAGGTTGAAAGACGACAAAAAGTCTTATCATATTCAAAGATGAAGGACGATGATAAGAAGCTTTATGAAGTCGAGAACCGGGAATTCGCTATCATCAGAATGGCTTTACCTCAGGAGATCTTGCACACTTTCCGCAATCAGAAAACAACAAAAGAGCTGTGGGATTCTTTGGAGAAACGGTGTGAAGGTAACCCGAGGGTCAGGAAATATAGAATGGAAATACTCAAGCAGCAGTTTGCGATCTTCAAGGCTTTGAAGAACGAAAAGTTGGACGAGACAATTACCCGATTCTATCATTTGCTAACTGAGGTAGACAGCCACGATGTGGAATACAGTGAGTCAGAGAAGATTGTCAAACTTCTAGATGCTTTACCAGCCAAATGGGAAATGTATGTGGCGCTGATAAAGCATGATGAAGACAAATTCTATACTCTAACGCTAGAGACTGTAATAGGATCGCTGAGGGCCTATAATTTTGAATTGCTGATAAAGCATGATGAAGACAAATTCTATACTCAGCTTTCGAGTTTGTCAGAAAATACACTTCTTTCGAAGTTCCTTAGGATTGATTCGACTTTGGCGATTTCGAATCTGCTCAGATTTCGAATTTAGTATAAATACGAATTTAGTATACCTTCGAATTTGCCATTAATTTCGAATTTGGTTGGATTTCAAACTTAATTTCGAATTTAATTCCGAACAAATTTAAAATTAATTAGATTCGAATTTACTCAAATTCGAAAGAGTTAATTTAAATTAATTTCGAATTAAATTAATTAAGTTTAAATTCAAAAATATTTGAAACAATGACAAGTTTACAGAGGTTTATTGAGATGGACCACGAGGTCGGAAAGGCAAATTCTCCACCAAAGTTGATGAAGTTGGAGGATAATTATTGGTGGAAGGATAGGTTCGCTGACTTCGCAAGATTTAATGATATGCGGATGTGGATTTGTATAGACGAGGGATACATTCCACCTACAGCAGAGGTTGAAAGACGACAAAGAGTCTTATCATATTCAAAGATGAAGGACGATGATTAGAAGCTTTATGAAGCCGAGAACCGGGAATTCGCTATCATCAGAATGGCTTTACCTCAGGAGATCTTGCACACTTTCCGCAATCAGAAAACAGCAAAAGAGCTTTGGGATTCTTTGGAGAAACGGTGTGAAGGTAACCCGAGGGTCAGGAAAAATAGAATGGAAATGCTCAAGCAGCAGTTCGCGATCTTCAAGGCTTTGAAGAACGAAAAGCTGGACGAGACAATTACCCGATTCTATCATTTGCTAACTGAGTTAGACAGCCACGATGTGGAATACAGTGAGTCAGAGAAGATTGTCAAACTTCTAGATGCTTTACCAGCCAAATGGGAAATGTATGTGGCGCTGATAAAGCATGATGAAGACAAATTCTATAATCTAACTCTAGAGACTGTAATAGGATCGCTGAGGGCCTATAATTTTGAATTGCTGAAGAAGGAAAGGGAATCTGAACAAGTACAAGATTCGGACATGTACTTTGGGAAGTCCAAATCTTCAGGGGCAAGTGACGCAAAGACGGCTACAACATTCTTTTCAGGAGAAACATCTACTCCGGTTGAATCAGAAGACTTAGTGAGCCGTGCTTTCTTAGGGTTTACTAGACCAGAAGAAAAGCAAACTCAGACTACATCTACATCTACATCTCAAGGGTATTCAAAGATGCCGATGAGCGCAAAATCAGCTAAAGACCATCTGAATCTGTTGGCTTCATTTGTGGCCGCCTATGGCAATTGCGTTCAAGGAAAAATCAACGATCCTGCGCTTTGGGATGAGGATTATGACCAGGTAGATCCTGATGATCTAGAGGAGATGGATCTACAATGGCAACTGGCCATGGTGACTCAGCGGGTCAAGAGGTCCATCAAGAGGACGGGCAGAAATCTCAACGTCAGTAACAATAAGATTGGGTTTGATAAATCCAAGGTTAAGTGTTACAACTGCCAAGGGTTAGGACACTTCGCTAGAGAGTGTCAGAGACCGAAAGTAGAGAACTACCAGAACCAGTACCAGAATCAATCTCAAGGGAGATATTTACCAGGTGGTTCAAGCAGTCAAGGAAATACAGCTGGTCTGTTATCCAACGTCACATCCGACAGACAGCTAGATGGAACTTATGACTGGAGTACACATCTAGAGTCGAATTCTAGAGCCTTTATGGCTGAAGTAACCGAGACTGGAAGTGACGGAGCAGAGGGAAAGACAGGGGACAGCAATCAGCATGATATTAGTCCTATGTTGGTAGAAAAGTCAGAAAATCAGTCAATTCTGGAGTTCGTCGCACAGATGGCCAATGTGGAATCTGATCACACCAAGGTAATTCTGAATTTCTCTATTTTCCGTGATTTAAGTGCTTTATGTGCTACGTCTAACAATAGATTAAACTTAGTACTAGAATCACATCAAACTATAACTGCTCAGAATGAATCCTTAAAATCAGACAATGCTAGCCTATTAAATATCAAGGAAGACCTTAGAAATAAGCTTAAGGCAGATGCACAAGATGTCATAGTTCTAAAAGACAAGCTGAGCGAGCAGTGTGTTAGATTAGAACTAATGTATGAGCATGTTGAGGCGTTGACCAAAGAGCTTAAAATCAAAGAGGTAGAGCAAGCCGAATCTAAGGTTAAGGTAGCTGAGGTAAACAGTAAACTGGAAAAGTTTAGGAACTCATCACTCAACTTAGGGAAAATCTTAGATGCACAGCGTCAGTCTAAGAAACCTGTAGGTCTAGGGTATCATGAAAGTCCTCCACCTTTCAATGATAACTATGTACCTCAACCTTTGGAGAAAACTGAAAATCAGTTGAATCAGAGGAAATACCTGAACCTGTGTCTGAAATTGTTAAGGATAAGGAAAGTAAGGTGACTAGTAATAATATCAAGATTAAGAAGGTCAAATTTGTGCCATTCTCTAGTGATAAGCCTGTAGGACAACACAAAATTGACTTTAATGATCAAGCGGAGGAACCAGTCACTATAGTTGAGACAAAGAACCAGACACTACTGAGACACCTAACTCAAAGGGCACTCATAAAAAGTCAATTGACAAAATATCTTGCTTTAGATGTCATGAAAGCGGACATGTTGCTTCTAGTTGTCCACATAGGAAAGTAGACTCTACACCTAAAACTGGAAAGCCGGAACAACATAAACCTTCTACTAGTGTTGCAAGCACTAGTAGTTCTCATAAGACCGAGAAAACTGTGCAAGCCACACCAAAATCTGATGTGAAACAAACACCTATGTCAGGTCGAACCAAAGAAGTGATTAGGACAAATTAACCAAATAGAGTCACTAATCAATCTAGGTCAGGACCGCAACAAAATTATAGGAGTACTACACCTAGCAGAGCATACACTCCGGTTAGGTCACACACTACTGTAAGACATCAAACACCTGGTAGTGCTCAGGGATATCAATCGGAAATGCCTTATAATCAAAACTATTCAAGACCTCCACATCAAACGCCTACACAAAGGTCGAGAGTGAACTTAAATCACTCTGCACCACAACAGACTCTAGATCAAAAACCCAAGTCACCTGAAAGGAGAGATGGGTATTTGAAAGAGTTCCAGTATATGGACGAGAATGGTATTACCAAGTCCGCTTGGGTTCCCCGTGATAACTAACCTCTTTTCTTTCATGTGCAGGAGATAACTACAGGTCCAAAGAACAAGTGGTTCGTCGACAGTGGTTGCTCCAGGCACATGACAGGGGAAAGAAGTATACTCGCAGACTTCAAGATAGGGAATAGGGGATTTGTATCGTTCGCTGGTAATAAAGGAGGAAATATCACCGGTACTGTAGTGGTCACTAATGGGACTATCAAACTGGATCAAGTTTATCACGTTGATAAACTGGTTCACAATCTTATTAGTGTATCTCAAATCTATGATAAGAGAAACTCAGTACTTTTCACTGATACTGAGGCGTTAGTGCTGAAACCGGGATTCAAAGTACCTGAAGAATGGATACTGATGAGGGCTCCAAGGGAGAATGACCTGTACATGCTCGACATGAACAAGCCGGAATCTTCTATGGGACCAATCTGTTTACTATCAAAGGCTTCAGAGACTGAATAGGTTTTATGGCACAGAGCATGGCACACTTGCACCTGAGAAAAATGAATTACATTACTAAAAATGGTTTGTGCAAGGTGTTCCCATGAAGATTTTTCAGTTCGAGGACAAGTGTTTACCGTGCAAGAAAGGAAAACAACATAAGAAGGCACACAAGTCCAGGACTCAGAACTCAATAGTTGCCACGTTCTATTTGTTACATATGGACCTGTTCGGACCAATCAACAAAAGGAGTATAGGTGGTAGTTGGTATTGTTTGGTTATTACTCACGTTTTTCTTGGGTTTTTCTTTTAGGTACAAAGGACGAGACAGCTGCCAAGCTTATCGGGTTCTTAGACCAAGTGGAAAACTCATACAGAACGAGGGTTAAATGAATTAGGAGTGATAACGGAACAGAATTTAAAAACACGGTTATGAATACCGCGCGCCATGTTTTAAACCGTGTCCTTACTGTCAAATCACTGCACAAAAGCTGTTACGAAGTTTTCAATAAAAGGCCACCAAATTTAACTGGCTTCGAACCATTTGGGGTACCATGTATGTTAACGAAAAGAAAACATCAACCTAAGTTTGGTGAAAAGGCTGACGAATGATATTTCCTAGGTTATGTGCCGAACTCACCAAACAAACGGGTTTTTAACAAATCTATTGGTACAGTAGAGATTGTGTATAACATTGATGTCACAAGTTATACACATGAACCCCAAACTGGTCCGGAATAGATTTTTGATTATGACAAATTGTTTGAATCATTTAACATTCCTTTGGATGGAAATGCAAGTACAATCGAATAGGACTTGTCGTCATTAATTCTTAATGACGAGTGTCAAAGTTTTCCGAGGAACACCTTTCCATCAACTTCCAAGCCTACAACAACTGAAGATAGATCCCCAGCAGAAAATGATTCTGAAATGCCTACAAACGAAAATCAGACAACAAGTTCTAACTCTGAAGACAGTGTCCATGAGGAGGAAAATGTAGAGTCTGAAGTCGTTCCCCCGTTAGGAGAGATAGGATCAAATTTGGGACATAATCCTAGAGTTGAAGAGATAGAAACATCTAGGATTAATAAGAATCATCCTATGGAGAGTATCATAGGAAATCCTAATGCTGGTGTGAGGACTAGGAGTAGTTTGAATAACAACACAGTGTTATTGTCGATGATCAATGACTCCGAGGCTTTTCACACTTGCCTCTACTCATGTTTCATCTTGCAAGTAGAGCCGAAAAATGTGGAAATGGAACTAAAAGACAACTCTTAGGTTGAAGCGATGCAGGAAGAACTGTCACAGTTTAGGAAACATGAAGTGTGGGAGTTAGTTACGTTACCTCGAGGAGAAGTTGCAATAGGAACCAAGTGGATTTTTAAGTGCAAGAGAGATGATTGGGGTATAGTCACTCGCAACCAAGCAAGGCTTGTGGTAAAGGGTTTCAACCAAGAGGAAGGAATCGATTACAATGAAGTGTTCGCGCCAATGGCAATGCTTGAAGCAATCCATTTGTTTCTGGCTTTTGCTTCCTTCAAAGGTTTTAAGGTTTATCAACTCGACGTAAAGAGTGCTTTTCTTTATGGGAAAGTGAAGGAACTGGTGTATGTGGAACATCCGCCCGGGTTTACAGATCCGAAATATCCAGACAAAGTGTATCGGTTAGATAAGGCTTTGTATGGATTACATCAAGCACCAAGGGCATCGTACGAGACACTATCTAATCATCTTTTAGACAACGGGTTTGAAAGAGGGAGAATAGATAGTACGCTGTTTGTGAAAAGAAAAGGGGAACATTTCATCTTGGTACAAGTGTACGTCGATGATATAATTTTTGGGTCATCAGACGAGCAGATGCGCACAGACTTTGAAAAGGTGATGAAGTGTAAGTTTGAGATGAGTGCGATGGGTGAGTTAAACTTCTTTCTGGGTTTGCAAGTCGAATAGAGGAAGGAGGGCATGTTTATTCATCAGACGATGTATGTCTACGACATCTTAGAGCGCTTCGGGATGGAAAGAACCAAGCTGACAGCTCACTTCAGCACGCCGATTCAAGTGAATCATAATCTCGGACCGGGTACAGAAAGTGATACCGATGTGGATCCGACGTTATATCAGGCCATGATTGGATCACTCATGTATTTAACTGCTTCTTGACCTGACATAATGTTTGCTGTGTGTGTTTGTGCTAGGTTTCAAGCTAATCCAAAAGAGATGCACATGAAAGCTGTGAAGCGGATGTTGAGATACCTCAAGTCGAAATCGAAGCTGGGACTTTGGTATCACGCGGAGGCTGATCTGGAATTGGAGGCAATCAAGGATTCAGACTATGGCGGATGCAGCTTGAATCGCAAGTCAACAACTGGAGGTTGTCAGTTCCTAGGAGGGAGGCTCGTTTCCTGGCAATGCAAGAAACAGACTTCGGTAGCCGTGTCAACGTGCGAGGCTGAATATGTTGATGTGGGTAGTTGCTGTTCACAGGTTTTGTGGATACAACAACAATTGCGGGATTACGGTTTGACTTATACTCATACTCCTATTAGGATAGATAACCAGTCAACTATTGCAATAACCAATAATCCAGTTAAACACAGTAAAACCAAGCACATAGACATAAGACACCACTTTATACGTGATTGTGCTGAAAAGAACTTAATTAAGCTGGTAAAAGTTGCAACGAACGATAATAATGTTGATTTATTTACCAAAGCTTTTGATAAGTCACGTTTTGAGTATTTAGTTCAACTAAACGGAATGCGTAATCCAGAGTAACTTGACCTTTGAAGAATTTATTTCTTTTTATAGCAGTAGAGTTTCTTTCCTTTTATAGTAAGTTAGTAGGTTATTTTATTTTCGTACTCCTATTTATGAAACAAAAAAGAGAGAGAGAGAGAAAACCATAAAAAGTTCAAAAAAAGAGAATATCAGAAAATGAGTTAAGTCTTAGATACAGAGGTTCAAAGTGACGAAAATTAGCACAGTTGATACAATCTCTAAGTGTTAAGCTTTCACACATAATGCACCTAAAATTCTAAATGAAATACATTATCTAGTTTGATGTGTTGGTTGGCATAATACACAAAAGGAGTCTCAAGGCTAATAAAATACTCAAGAAAAAGTCAGACGTGTCACTAACTTAGATGTATGACCAAATGGTCTTAATTTTTATGTTAGAGATATACAGACATTGATTCTAAATGAGGTATGCAAATTTTCTGGGGGATGTAAAGCAACATCAGATACATCTTAAAGAAAAAAAAAGAATAGAAAAATCATGATACTGAATGGAGAGTCAAAACAAGTAACTCTGTTGTACGTAAGTACAGACCTGTTGCCTCTGGGTTGACTCGAGTTAGCAAGATAAAAGTCGCTTTGTTGTACGTCATTATAGACCTGTCACCGCTGTCTTTCTAGCTTTAAAATAAACTTTAAGACAAACTAAGACACTCTGTTGTATGTAAATATAAAATTGTGTCCGACGTTTGCCTTTAAAATAAAATTTGCAATACCGAAAAGTTATAATCACTGTTTGTATGCCTTGATCATAAAAGTATGTCTAAGTATAAGTCACGTAAGGTAATTTTTGATAAATAAAAAGGCCAAGGGATTTCCAAAGTGTCACATGTTTATAGGAAAAATAATACCAACAATCGTCTAGAAATGTGTGTCACGACAAACATTCAAAATAATCAAAAAATTCCTAAGTGTGAAAGTAAGATGCTGAAAGTGCGAATTCGACACCGCTATCTGATTGAACCTGTCTTTGACTTTCTCTCCAAAAATATTCTGTTAGTGTTAAGTATAGGATGTAAATTTTAAAAAGTATTATAGATTAGTTTAAGTTTAAATTTTGTTCAAAATTTTACTTTATTTTATTTTAACTTTAGTTTATTTTATTTTATTTCATTTTATTTTATTTTATTTAGAAAAAAGGTCAAAGTTACTAAGGATGCATTTTTAGTTTAATAAACAAACATTGCGTGAAAATCTTGTGCTTAGTGTGAATAAATTTTGCATAGTTTGTTCCGTTACACGAACAAGTTGGAAAAGTTGAAAAAGTTGAATTTCATTCAAAGATTTTCAAAATTTTCATTTAAATTCGAATTTAAGTCAAAGTCGAATTAACATTCGAAATTGTCAGTAAAGTCGTATTTGAAGACAATTTCGAATGTGGTTAGTATATGAAGGTCAACAGTGAACACTCATTGTCACCTACCTTCGATTCTAATCCTTCGAACTTGCTCAAAGTGATTTCGAACTCGTTTCTTCGACTTTACCGATTCAAATTTCTCATCTATTCATCGAAGTTTTGTACTTTGTGTTCGATTCTACACACAAATCTACGTATAAACATCATTGTTGTACAAGATTTAGGTAGTTTAGGAATCAATTTTAGCAAAAATCGACTAATTTTGAGGTTTTAAGGATTTTGAACTTTGTGATTTAAAATCACAAAGTTTAACCGGTGAAACTTCATATAAGTGACTATATCTTCTATTAGAACCTACTAGGACTAGTGAATGCTATTTTCTAAGTCAAATATGGTTTAAATCTTGGATCTTTGTTTGAAAGTGCCGACTTCGAGTTTGTTCATAGAGTTCGAATTTGTCAGTATCTTCGAACATGTCAGCAAACTCGAATTTAAGTCAAATTCGAACATGTCATTCGAGTTTATCATTAAAATCGAAATGTCATTCGAGTTTATTATAAATTCGAAATCTTTTGCATAATATTAATGTCAAACTTGTAGAAATTCATATGTGCTGGATTTTAAACTTATATAACTTCAAAATAAAACAAATTTGGATTTAATCAAGTTTCATTTTTATTTTGTACCTTCTAATATACTTTATTCTTTAATGTTCAGATATGGGGGAAAGAGCTTTCTTTCAAAAGCATAATATGGTCGTTTCGCCGAAACGTGAGCTTCCTGAAACTCAAGCGTTTCGACAAATGGTGGATTTCTTAGCCAATTCCAGGGTGTCGTATGCCCTTTCTCACAATGTGCATGATCGTACTGCCTTATGTCAGACAGTTTTGGGATCACCTGCAAGTTGAATGTACGGTGACGCCGACGGTGTTGAGGACTAGAATCGCCGGGCAGCCCCTTGTATTTTCTGCAGATATGCTTCAAAGAGTTTTGCAGCTGGGATCAGTAGAACAGGAAGCTGGGCCTATTGACTTCCCCTTGGAAGTAAGGCAAGCAGCCTTTTTAAGGATGGGGTATGGCGTGGATATCGCTAAAGCGTCATACATGAAGAGTGGTCTCATAGGCCAATGGAGGTATCTTGCAAATGTCTTTATGGTGTGCTTTGCACCAAAGAAGGCCGGATTTGATCATATCGTGTCAAAGATGCAATCCGCGATGATCGCATTGGTTTATAATAAGCAATTCAGCTACTCCGAGATGTTCTTTGCGGAGTTTGTTCATCAAATAATAGCTTCAGCATGGGAAAGGTTTCTGATGTATCCGAGATTCGTAATGATGCTGATTCGACATTTTTTGCCGAACTTGCCGCAGCTGGACGATATTCAGAGTGTCGCTGTTATCGATAAGTGAATTTTTGCTGATAGTCAATCACACAACGCCCGTAGGCTTGACGTGGTTAGACCACTGGATGCACCTCTTTTTGGTGCTATGGTAAATCCAGATTTTGAAGCCCCGGAGGGCGTGAATTGCGCTGGGGAAGGGCCGCAGCCACATCAAGTACAACCATAGCCACAGAAGCAGCAACAACAGCAACGTCCTCCAGTACAACAAAGAAGGAGGCCTAGAGCTCAAGATAGATCTACTCAGGCGTCAAGGCCAAGCTCTAGCAGAATACAAGAGTCGGTAGAAGCAGGTCCGTCATCGGACGCTGCGGGTCCTTCTGGTGTGCCACCAGTAATTGATCCACGAGTGGAAACTTTGGAGGAAATCTGGGCACAGGGAACTCAGACCCAGGAAGAGATTACAGCTGAGCTAGTTGATACAATCTTAGAGCCTCCAGCTAGTTTTGATGACCTTATGTGCGAAATTGATGAATATCAGCTAGAGGTAGAGGGGCAAGCAGTGACGACATCTGAGTCGTCATCAGAAGAAGCTGAGGAGATAGAGGTTGAAGCAGCAGCAGTAGAGACGGTTGATCCGGCTGTCAGAATAGGTAGATATGGATCCAGAATTGTGGTAAGTGATAGAGAGACAGAAAAGAGAACATCTAAAGATTCTGATGAAGATGACTCTGATTTTGTGGTCTAACATACTACTCCGTTAGTGCCTAGGCAAAGGGCCAAAAGGCACAGGTTTATGCAGGGAGCTTCGTCTGCTTCTGTTTCAGAGCCTGAGATTCCATCCGCTCAACCACCAATCACCCCGTCACCTATCACATCAATTCCATCCACTTCATCCACCTTCACAGACAACCAAAGCTTTTCAGAGCTCCGAAGCAAAGTGGCCTTCCACACAGTCCAAATCTTCCAACTCACAAAAGCAGTCAGCGAGCTTCAAGAGCATAACGCAAAGATTGATAAAGAAAATATTGAAATGAAGACATTTGTCGCTGATCATGCTGCTGAGCTCAGAACCATGAGGTCCCTCCTCGAGTAGCTAATGATAAATCTTAAGGCTCAGGGGGAGACCAGCTGCAGAGATGTTCAAGAGTTGAGAAGAGAAGATGACGACGGCAATGATCCCGATGCACAAAAAGATAGTGAGCCAGTTGATTTTTCTTCTGCTTAGCATGCTGAAATTCAGGGGGAGCCTAGTCAGTCAGGAGTTGAAGGAGGTGAGGCTAGTTCCTCAAAGGTCATTGAGAGCGAGATGATTGACGCTCTAATGGATATTGAAGAAGAAGAGATAGAGTTTGATGTTGAAGATGATATTGAAGAATTATAGGAAGGAGAGTTCGTGCAAGAGGACATAGCTGATTGGAAATCAGATGATGAAGTGACAGAAGACGAAGATGACAATGTCGATGAGGTGATTGTAAACTCACAGCCTATCACTGAGCTATATGTGCAAGACAATCACAATGTGATTGATATCGATGAGATCAAGCTGGCCTTAGTTGAAGACTCTTAACTAGAGGAAGCTGAGAGAGAACCATCTAGGGATGAATTGTTGAATCTATGGTTCCGAAAGGAAGAAAAGAGGGCAGAGCCTAAGATGAAGAGAAGAATGAGAGTACCAGGCTCCGAGAATCTATCAGGTGGGATTATAAGATGGTTCTTCGATAGAGAACTGCAGCTATTCATACTAAAAAGAAGAGATGGACTTCAATACCTTAGGCGGACGCTAAGAGTATTTAATACATTGCCGAAGGTAGAAGTAAAGGAGTTGGCGTGGAAAGAGTTAATCAATATCGGTGAGGATCCTTATGCTGAGGTTATAGCCAAGATTATCAGAAAGGAAGGCCGATCCGGAAAATTTGAAAGACTCAAGCGAAGGACGGGAAAGAGAGTGGAAGATGAAACAAGGATTGATCCACATATAGGTATGCCATGGGCTAGAATGGTGTACAAGCCTATAAAGTGTTTGAAGAAAGTGCCCATGAAGACGATGCCACAAGATGTTCTAAGTAACATGAAGTGGTGGTATGTAGATAATGAAACTACTAAAGCCGTGATGGAAGATACTCAAGACAAAGTTATTTTGCGAGTGTATGATCTATTACATCTAATAAATCTATCAAAGGATGACCTAAAGAAGCTACACGATCAGCCTATCTTCTTTCACGAAGGATGGAGATCTGAAGCTAGGAAGTTCCAGAAGATAGTTAGAATTTGTATAGATATTGGTTTATATGCAGGAAGTAGTCTATATGGTTCAAGTAATTAGTCAAAATGTAAAAATTCAGAAGCTATCGTCAAGGGGGAGTCTGTTAGTACATCCTGTGTGACGATAGCAGTCTAAGTTTAGATAGCATTTTGTGTAAGTCAAGTTACTTGGTATTGAATATTAACAAGTGTTTGATATATGTTTGATTATGTGTGTTTGATATTGATTGTTTGTATGTTTGAACTTGGTGTAATGTATTACAAGAAGTTCAAACATAAAGTTCAAAGACAAATTCAAACATAAGATAAAACATAAGTTCAAACATAAGTTCAAACGTAAGTTTGAATGTTGAGGTTCGAATTTAGGCTGGATTCGAATTTGTCTAGAGGACAAGTTCGAATAAGGCCTTGGGCGAGATTCGAATTTGTCCTAGACAAAGTCGAATCTGTTAGTATAATTAAGGGTTAATTCGATTAATTATTAGACTTTTGCAGAATTTGTCAGACGATTAGCAGAAGGCGATCTCGAACTTGATTGCAATCAGAGAGTTTCGTGAGGAGAGAATCATCGTGTCGGGGCGTTCTAAGTTGTTCGTCTATCAACGTGGTAGTCTCCGTGTTTCGGTGTGTGTGATCTTTCCGTCAAGCCACTAACGAGGATTCCGCACTCGTTGGAAGGTGTTGCGTCGAGATAGATCCGTAGAGTCAAGACCTTCCAATATTTAGTGCCAATAATAGTTTTCCCTTTAGGCGTAGGGACCAACTTCCATACTTTGTTTCTCTCAAACTGATTGAGTTCCTCTTGCATGGCAGTGATCCAATTGGCATCTTTCAGTGCATAATCAACTTTCTATGGCTCCATTAGGGACACAAAACTTCAAAACATACAAAAGTTTCCAAGACTGTCCCATCTTTTCTGCACACCTTTGTTGATGTCACCAATGATTTGATCATTTGGATGACAGTTCATCCACTTAGAATCATGTTTCAATGATGACTCCTCTGTATCAGTTTCATTCACAACAGGTTTTGTAGAGCAACTCTCAAGATTTTAAGACACACTGACATCTTGAGCCTGCTCATCTGTTGAGAATGAACCATTGTTGTGGAACACATCAATTGAGGATTCAGGAAAATCTACATTTATTGGTTCTGGACATGGTACATTAACTATATCAGTGCAATTATACACACATGGAGTACCAATATAATCATCATCATGTCCATTGCGGTTAACAAGTTCCACTTCGGGTGACGTGGAAGCTTTCGAGTCCCTTTCTTCAGCATCGGAACGCATAAGATCATCAAAGCTGAAGTCTTCTGAAACTGATTCAGGATCAGCTTTGCGCAAAGGATTTACAGACTCTTCAAAGGTGAAATTTATGGATTCATCTGTCACCTTTCTCCTGAGGTTGTACACTCTGTAGGTCTTGGAAACTACTGAATATCCAACGAACACTCCTTCATCATCTTTGGGTTCAAATTTGGCCAGCTGATCCTTTTTGTTCAGAATGATACAAGGGCATCCAAAAACATGGAAATAACTTATATTTGGCTTTCTCCCTTGGAGTAAATCACAAGGAGTTTTATTGAACCTTTTTGCCACTAAGGATCTATTTTGAGTGAAGCAAGCAGTGTTGACAGCTTCAGCCCAGAATGATAAGGGAGAGCTGATGTACACAACATTGTACTAGGAGCTTCTCTGAGAATTCTATTTCTTCTTTCAGCAGC
This sequence comes from Centrapalus pauciflorus, assembly GCA_020465985.1. NCBI lineage: Eukaryota > Viridiplantae > Streptophyta > Magnoliopsida > Asterales > Asteraceae > Centrapalus > Centrapalus pauciflorus. The sequence continues at coordinate 169,515 of JAANYP010003185.1, forward strand.
TCCAATTTGTTGTGGTGTCCTTCAGCTGAGAAATTCCCCTTTCTTCAGAGAAGTCTTCAAGAGTACTATATTTGAATTCAGTACCACGATCACTTCTAAGCTGCTTGACTTGAGCAGAGTTCAGAACTTCCATATTTTGGGTAAACCCAATAATTTCTCTGGCAGCCTCTCCTTTGGTCCTTAGGAAAATCACATTAGTGTACCTGGAGAACTCATCAACCATTACTAAGGTGTATCTTCTACCTCCTAGACTTGAGACATTAACAGGCTCAAACAAGTCCATATGGAATAAGAAGAGGGGCGTATCAATAGAGAAATTATGTTTAGATTTAAAAGATGTTTTTTTGCTTAGCCTTCTTACAAGCTGTGCAGAGTTTATCCTTAACAAAAGTTATAGGAGGCAAATCTGTTACTAACTCTTTCTTACAGAGTTTGTTGATATTCTTGAAGTTCAAGTGTGATAGCCTTTTGTGCCATAACCAGTTGAGGTCTTCGTTGCTCCTTGAGATGAAACAGGTTTCAGTTGTTTGGTCAGCAGATTTCATATCCACAATATATACCCCTTTCTTCCTTTGTGCACACAACACAACTTTGCCTTGGGGATTCAGTATGTACCCTAGGTGCTCATCCAAGTTAACCTTGTAGCCAACATCATACAGTTAGATGATGCTAAAAAGATTATGTTTTAGCCCAGACACATAGGCAACTCTGTTGAAGTTTGCAGCACTTGCATGAAGGGTTCCATATCCTTTTGTGGATCCCTGGATATTGTCACCAAAGATGACTTTTAGGCATTTCTCAGGCTTGAGGTCACTCAGCAGTTCCTTGCAACCGATCATGTGACTAGAGCAGCCACTGTCGAAGTACCAAACCTCGCTTGATTGTTTGACCTGCAGTGCAACAAGAGGAAACATTAGTTCTTAGGGAAACTCATCATAGGGATGAGTTCTCCTTCCTCATCAACATTTGTTGATGAACCACTTACTTGAACACTAATATTTCCAATTTGGATTGTATCTGCTGAGATACTTTCCTTAATGACAAGGTTGCTTCCAACACTTCTTGATTTTGCAATGTCGAAACTGACAGTGTTAGCAGGCCTTATGTCCTGAGTTCATGACAGTCCTTGGCCATGTGAGTTTTCTTTCCACATTTATAGCATTTTCTCTTTTTAAATTTCTTGAATGAAGAACTCTCAGAAACACATTCTGGTTTATCTCTGTTTGGCTTATCAACAGTTTTTGCAAATGTTTCACTTGTTTTAGTACAACCAACAGGTTTTTTAGAAGGTTCAAGAGCAACAGCTTTGCCTGTATCCTCTTTCCTGTTTTTAGGAGGATATACATCAAATACAGGCAATTTAACTAAATTTTTACCTTCCTCATGTTGGAAAACTTATTTCGAGTTTTCTCAGGTTGAGCAATGGCTTTGTCGTTGCCTTTATTGAGCTGTGATGACTTTTGCCTACTTGTGGTAGTATGGTCATCATTCTTGGTTTTATCAAAACATTTTCTTTCATTTATAACCAACTTACTACCATGATTTAAAAACGTATTAGAAATCACAGCAGATTTACTTCCAACATGAGGTTTACTCCTGTTGGATGTAAGCTGCTTTCCTTTTGAGTGTTTCTTCTTAATGAATGGAGGAATATGTCTCTTACTATTAGCTTTGGCGTTAGATCCTATTTTATTGACAAGATTAGCAGCCACTGGTATAGTTTTAAGTTGTTTCCCATTCTGTTGTTTATGTGAGCTTGTTGAGCACTTAGCAGGCTGGTTTGATGGAAAACACATTCCATTACCAGACATTACAACTTTTTCACATACACTGTCAGTGTTTTGAGGCCTGACAAACCTCTTTGGTGAAATCAACTTTTCATTTATATTTTGAATAAATGTTTTTGGAAGCTCACCAAGAGTAGACAGATCTGTTTCCAGATTCTTGATTTCAACAATTGAAGCTGCTGTATCAAGATCTCCTACAAGATAGGCTAGGATTTGAGCAGGGATTTGCTCATTGATACATTGACTGACTCTTTTAGCTGAATGGCACTAGGAGTCAACAATCTTTTGAAGCATTGAATGCTTTAAGTCGGTTTTTCTCTTTTCCTCTAATAAAATTGTGTTAATGTATTTTATCTCATCAAGTTCAGTTTTCATCTTATGAAAACTTTCAAGTTCAGTAGAGTTTATATCAAGATCATTTTTTAGTTTTAAAATCTCAGACTTTAAAGCACCATGCTTCTCAATAGCAGCTTTCAAATCCACAAGTAAGTAATCAAAATTTTTATCTTTTTCTTTAGAACTGTAATCTTTAAAGTTTTGTACCTTTTACATCATTGTAGGATTCCAGTTATCCAAAGAGTTAAGAGCTTCAGCTTCTGCCAGATCTTGTTTGAAGTTACTTGTAGAGAGAACATCAGTGTTGGCTACCAGACAATTGTTATCCTCTTCATCAGATGATGAATCAGAATCTTCCCAATCACAGGTTTCAGCCATCAGTCCCTATTATTCATTAGAAGCCACTGAGTCTTCTAACTTTTTCAACTTGGCCATGGCTATAAGGTACTTAACCCTGTAACCTTCGTCCTTGTTTGTATTGTAAGGTTTGGAAGACGAGCCAACAGTTAGACACACAGTCAGTAGCTATATGACCAGTTTGGCACATTTAAAGCACCCAGCCTTGGTTTTATCAAATGCTTTTTTTTTATAGAACTTGATTTTCTCTGTGACACTTTATTTCCAAATATTTTCTTGTTGAACTTTCTGACAAGCATGGCAATCATTTGCTCATCATCAAGTTCAGCAAGATCCTCACAATCATCTTCTTCTTCTGATATTACCTCTAAGTCATCATCAACTTGTTGATCAGCTTGTGTGAACACATCACTGTAATGTCACCATGACTACGGATCGAATCAAGGCGCGACGTCGTCTAACGAGTGTGGAATCCTCGTTAGATGCTTAACGGATTGATCACATGCGAAACACGGAGCCGAACACATTGCTAGTCGATATGATACCGACCCCACACGATGTATTGCTTTTGATACTCTCTGAAATCGCTTCTAGTTCGTACGTGCACTTTTACAAACTCTGAAATCGTATATTTCAAAAAGTCCCATTACCTCAGCTCTCAAAATCGTCTGCAGTCAGATTCTCTGAGCTTCGGATGCTCTGTTTGCTCTCAAGTTCGACAGAACTTCTGTGCCTTCAAAGATACTGAAATCACAATGGTAAGTTCATTATATAACCATTAAGTTCATGCATGACGCTCCTCCATGAACTTAGCCTCCTTAAGTTCGTGACCTCCTTAAGAACTTATTCTCATAAGAACTTAGGCTCCTTATGTTTGTGACCTCCTTAAGAACTTATTCTCATAAGAACTTAGCCTCGTTAAGTTCATGACCTCCTTACGAACTTATTCTCATAAGCTCTTGAGCCTCATGAACTTATTCCCATAAGTTCATAGCTTCCTGAACTTATCACCATAAGTTCTTATCATGTAATCATGAACTTTTCAAGCCATTGCATTAATAAGACCCTATCTATTGCAATACACTATCAATAACAAAACTAGATTGATGTTTTCACACCGGATGTACCAAAAGACTCCCCCTTGACGATAGCTTATAGTTGTTGTTCATCGACCACAACAGACCATTAACAACGAGACTAGACTACTATCGTCACTCCAGGTGTACCAACAGACTCCCTCTTGACGATAGATTTTAGATGTTATTCATTGATCTTCAATTTTAGGCCTGTTCAGATTGCTTCCTATAAATAGACCCAGATTAACGGAACCTCTAACCATTCTCTGGTGTGTTCTGCCTTCCGAACTCCAACCTTCATGAAAGAAAATTGGATGCTCGTGAAGCTTCTGCAGATCACCCTGAGAAAGGTTCACAATATGCAAAGGGTTATAACCTTTTCATCTTCATCCTCCATTATAGCCTCAGCTGCTTCATTGTCACCAATCCACCACATGATGTTTCTAAGAACATCTTGTGGCATTGTCCTCAATGAAACCTTCTTCAAGCATCTAACCGGTTTGTAGACTAACTTAGTCCATGTCCTACCAGTCAGAGGTTTTATTCTTATTTGAACCACTGCTCTTCTACCAACTCTTGGATTAACTTTTCAAATCTTCCGGATCGACCCTCTCTTCTGATAGTTTTTGCAAACACCTCAGCATAAGAATCGTCTCCTAGATTTATAAGGTCCTTCCAAGCTAAATCAATCACTTCACGCTCTGATTCATCATTTAGTGCAGATCTCAGCACATCTAGATCTATCACCTTTTGATCTTCATTCACAACTTCTTCATCGTTTGACTTCCAATCAGGTACATTTTCAGGAGTAAACTCTCCTTCCTCAAGATCCTCCTGTTCTATGTCATGATCGAAGTCAAATCTCATTTCTTCTTCATCCAACCTTGACAATGCTCTAATCAGACCTTATCATCAGTTAGTTCTGTCGCCTCGGAAGCCTTGTCTTTTCCCTTGTCAGCGGCTGATGATCCAAACTCCCCCTGAGGTTCAGCAAGCTTACCAGATTGTTGTTTTAAAAGATTTGTCGGCTCACTGTTGTCTTTTTCTGCACTTCGGTCAAGCTCCTTTGTTTTCTCTACAATCCTCCCCCTGAGATGCACGATCTTTCAACAATTTTTCCAGTATAGCCTTCAGATTGGCAATGTGCTGCTACTGAGCAGCCACTGTCTGGTCCAATTGGGCATTATGATGTTGAAGTTCAAGAATCGTCGTTGTCAGCTGAAGAATCGGTACAGCCTGTTCATGGTCTGCAATTATAAGCTTAAACTCCAAATCTAACACTGTTTAGACTTAATCAATCACATGAAACAAGTCCCAATATGTTAGCCAGACATCAAAATCGCCTATTCAACAATAAAAATTGTAATGAAACTCTCCTTACTTCCATTTTTTGATAGTTTAGAAGGTAAACCAAACACTAGAATTAAGTTCGAAAGAAATAGTCGTTATCTTCGTTAAACATTCACAAAACCGTAAAACTTTTGAAGGAACCCTTCATTTTGAGCAATTGATTATCACACAATTTTTGTTATTCCAACTAGAATGCATCCTTGTAATCGACGTCGATCCTATTTATTATAAATAAATTAAAATAAATATAATTAAATTAAATTAAATTAAATTGCAATACTTTAAAGATGAAAACACACTAACTAAATCTTTTGGGGAGAATGTCAAAGAAGATTCAATCAGATAGCTTTATCAACACACTTTAGGTGTTGCACTTTCACACTTTGGAATTTTTTATTCCTTTGATTGTTTTATGTAACAAACACAACAAGTCGATTGTCGGTACACTTAAGGATTTTCCTTTGGCCTTTTTATTTATCAAGAAACTACCCTACGTGTCCCACACTTAGACATACTTCTATGATTAAGACACAAATACACTGATTATGACTCTTTGGTATTTGTAAATCATCTTTAAAAGGAAAACATCGGACACGGTTCTGTATTTACTTACAGCAGAGTGTCTTAGTTTGTCTTAGGGTAGAGCATCCTTCTTTTATTTTAGCAAGAAAGTGGTGACAGGTCTGCACACATGTACAACCAAGCAACATGTCTGCTATATTGAGTCAAAACAGCGGTGATAGCTCTGTACTTACGTACAACAAAGCGACATGTCTTGGCTCTCTTTACCTTTCATACTTGCTCCTTTTTAAGATGTATTTTGATGAAGCCATACATCCCCCAGATTAATTTACATACCTCATTCATAATTATTGTATGTGGGCCTCTAACATAGAATTTAAGACCTTTTGGTCATACATCTAACTTAGTTATACATATGACATTTTCATGATTGATTTATTAGCTTTCAGGAAAACCTTCATGTTTTATGCCTACCAACATATCAGAACATGAACATGTATATCACTTAGAATTTTTAGTGCATTATGTGTGAAAGTTTAACACTTATGGTTTGTTAGACTGTGCTAAATATCGTCACTTTAAACCTTAGACTCTAAGACTTCTCTCAGTTTTTTCAATATTCTCTTTTTTAAAATTTTTACGGTTTTCTCTATTTTTTCGTTTGTTTTTCTCTCTCTTTTTTTTAAGTAAAGTAACTAATAAGATAAACTAGTAACTTAAAATATTTAAAAAGAAAGAAAAGCTACTAAGGTCTAGTAACTTAAAATACTTAAAGCGTCATCTATCAAATGCTTTTGTGAATAGATCCATATACTTGTCTTTTACCAACTCACACACTTTTCCATTTTCCCGTAAGAATTCTCAACTTGGTCTTAGGACCCACTCAGCATGCCTTCTGGTTTGTCCTTTGTACCCCTGTCCTGTTCCAAGAGCCACCACTATCTATAAACCATTTGTTATTAGGACCTGTAGATAACTCATGCACACTAAACAAGCCAAGTTAGTTATCATTGGGAACCCAAGCCATGACTGACTTTGTAATACCATTCTCATCCACAAACGTGAATTCTTTCAGATAGCCTTCTCTCCTTTCAGGTGACTTGGGCTGTTGATTAAGAACATGTTGTGGATTTGAGTGATTGACGTCCACTCTTGGCCTTTGGTTTGGCCATCACAGTTCAGCCCTATAATAATCTCTGTTATGGTAAATCTCAGTATTATAATTTGGGACTCAACCTGGTGTCTGATGTCCATTAGGAGTATGAGACCGAACTGGATTGTAATTCCTCTTTGGTGTATGGCTCCTAAGGACGTCTTGGGGGCCAGACCTTGATTCACTTGGGAATCTATTTGTGAATTGTTCCTAAGTCCTTCATTTTGTCTGAGAGACACCGGTGGTTGTCGACTACCTAAACATGACATCACACTTGAGTTCTTCTCTGAAATTAGAGAACTTCTCATAGTCGTATCCGTGGGTATTGTTTTGAAGGTTGGTTGTTCTCGTTTCACTTTGTTTGGTGTAGTCTCTACTTTCAAATAGGGACAACCTGAAGCAACATGTCCTTTCTCATAACACTTAAAGCAAGACATGTTGTCAATAGATTTCTTATAGGCACTCTTTAACCTAGGTGTCTCACTAATGTCTTGATTATCTGTATCAACTCCCTTATTCAACTTCTCTCGTTTCTTATCCCTTACAGTTCCAGCTGTATCTAGTTTTGGCACACTACTAGATGGCACAAACTATATTGATTTCATAACCTGAGGAGTAGCTGATGATACTTTAGTAGACTCAGTTACCTTGACTTCCTGTGACATTGGTCTCATCCTGATGAGTAGGTACATAGTTGCTATATGCCTCAGCAACCTTAACCCTAGACTCATCTAATTCCATATCTTTAAGAGAGATATCTTCGGTCAGTGACTCTTCGTGCTCATAAATTAGTTCATTCTTGACACTTTGTTCAATTAATTTGTCATTAAGAACTATTATATCTTGAGCATTATTTCTCAATTTGGCCTGAAGATCTTTCTTAATGTCTAATAAATTAGCATAATCTAATTTTAACGATAGAATTTGAGCAGTCATAGATGAATGTGCTTCTAGCAGTAAATTCAATTTATCATTCCAACTAATACATAAAACACATAAATCATGAAAAGTATAAAAGTTCAGAATTATCTATTTCCGATCAGATTTGATGTTGGCTATCTAAGCTGCAAACTCCAAAGTAGTCAGCTCCTCAGTAATCTCCAGCACCAAAGGATCTGAATCAGACTGCTGGTATCCTCTTTCTTTTCCTCTTCTGCTCCCATATTCATTTTTGTCACTTCGACCATGAAAGCCCTAGTGTTCGCCTCTGGATATGTATTCCAATCATATGTGTCATCTAATTGTTAGTTAGATGCCACATTAGTAAGTAAACCAACCCCTGAACCTTGATCTCTGATTCCCTGAACTGGTTGAACACTGACGTCCCGAGTTCTGATGATTAACCCTCTTGGGTCTTTGACACTCTCTCGCAAAGTGTCCCAACCCCTGACAGTTATAACACCAGACTTTTGACTTATCGAATCCTACATTGTTCACACTTAGATTGCTTCCCGTTCTTTTCATGAACCTCTTCAATCTTTGTGTGATCATGGCCAATTGCCATTGTAGGTCCATTTACTCGAAGTCATTCGGATTCACCTTAACATAATCTTCTTCCCATAGAGCTGGATCGTTTATTTTCCCTTGAATACAATTCCCGTAAGCTGCTACAAACGATGCTAGAAGCTTGAGTTGCTCCTCTGTAGTTTTAGCACTCACTGGCATTTTTTATGTATCCCTGAGACGATGATCCTGAAGTAGATGCCTGTGGCTGATCATCCGGATTTGAAAAACCCAGAAAGGCCCAACCATAAGATTCTTCTGCTTCTCTTGGTATGTCCTCTTGTTCTCAAGAATAAAATGTTGTGGCTTCAGACTTAGGTACACTACAATTAGATGGTTTAGATTTACCAAAGTACATCTCAGGATCTTGTACCTGATCATACTCCACCTCCTTCTTCTGTATCTTGAAGTTATAAGCCCTCAGATTTCGAATAACTTCTTACAGAGTGAGGGTTTCTAGTTTCTCTTCATCATGCTTTATCAACGCAGTGTACATTTCCCGCTTTGATGGTAACGCATCTAGAAGTTTCTCGATCTTTTCTGATTCTTGATAATCAACCCTGTGGTTATCAAGCTCGGTTAACAGATGATAGAACCTTGTGACAATCTCATCCAAGTTCTCGTTCTTCAGACCTTTAAAGATAGCAAACTGTTGTTTCAACATTTCAGTCCTCCCCTTTCTTACCCTCGGATTTCTCTCATACCTCCTCTCTAGAGCTTCCCAGAGCTCTTTAAAGGTTCTGTGATGCTTAAAAGTATGTAGAATTTCCAATGGTAAAGCCATATTTATTGAGGACATGGCTCGATTCTCAGCTTCGTAGATTTTCTTATCATCATCTTTCATTTGCTGATATGATATCACCTTCTGTCTGCCTTCGAACTCAGTTGTGGGAGGAATATATCCTTCGTCTATGCATATCCACATACACATATCGAAGCGGGCAACGTCAGCAAATCTATCTTTCCACTAGTAATAGTCTTCTATCTTCATTAGCTTAGGTGGTGAATTAGACATGCCCACCTCATGATCCATTTCCAAGAACTTATGCAAACTTGACATTCTCGTAAAACTTTTTTGTTCATGAACATGAATTTCTTAATTTTAAAATAAATTTAAAAACTTTGGACTATAAAACCTTCTGTCTGCCTTCGAACTCAGTTGTGGGAGGAATATATCCTTCGTCTATGCATATCCACATACACATATCGAAGCGGGCAACATCAGCAAATCTATCTTTCCACCAGTAATAGTCTTCTATCTTCATTAGCTTAGGTGGTGAATAAGACATGCCCACCTCTTGATTCATTTCCAAGAACTTACGCAAACTTGACATTCTCGTAAAACTTTTTTGTTCATGAACTTAAATTTCTTAATTTTAAAATAAATTTGAAACAAATCTTACGGACTTAATTAAGTTTGTATAATTTTAAGTTCAAAATTTGTTTTCTAAATTAAATTCGTTTTAGTGTTATGTTCCAGAGCAACCAAGTTCGAGAGACCTCAAGTTCGTGAAACCCTAAATCAAAATAGCCAAGTTCGGGGATGGTGAAGTTCGAGATATGATAAGTTCGAACACAGACAAATTCGTGAAACGCTAATCAGATAACTTCGAATGCATGACAAGTTCGAGAAACAAACAACTTCGAATCCCTGACAAGTTCGTGGAGGAGCGTGTGTTAAGTTCGAGGAACCCTAAAACACCTCCTAAGTTCGAGCGCCGCAAGTTCGTGAAACGGCCAAAAATTCGATTTTTTTTCAAAATTTCAGATTAAATCAATGCTATTAAGATTAAAAACAATGATTTCGACTGAACAATTGAACTAAGATGAATATTTGCCAAAAAACTTGCTTGAAAACACTAAAAACTTTGAAAAACATGTGATTTATCCGTAAGAACGCCAAAAAACCCTATGAATGTTCAACGAAACGTGACGAACACGAAGAACATTCAAGGTAGGCTCTGATACCACTTGTAAGGTCACCACGTCTACGGATCGGATCAAGGCACGACGTCGTCCAACGAGTGCGGAATCCTCGTTAGACGTTTAACGGATCGATTACGCGCGAAACACGGAGTCGAACACAATGCTAGCTGATGTGATACCGACCCCACACGATGTATTGCTCCTGAAACTCTCTGAAATCTCCTCTAGTTCGTACGTGGACTATTACAAACTCTGAAATCATATATTTCCCAAAAGTCCCTTTACCTCAGCTCTCAAAATCATCTGCAGTCAGATTCTCTAAGCTTCGGATGCTCTGTTAGCCTTCAAAGATACTGAAATCACAATGATAAGTTCATTATATAACCGTTAAGTTCGTGCATGATGCTCCTCCACGAACTTAGCCTCCTTAAATTCGTGACCTCCTTAAGAACTTATTCTCATAAGAACTTAGGCTCCTTAAGTTCGTGACCTCCTTAAGAACTTATTCTCATTAGAACTTAGCCTCGTTCGTTACCTCCTTAAGAACTTATTCTCATAAGTTCTTGAGCCTCATGAACTTATTCCCATAAGTTCGTAGCTTCATGAACTTATCACCATAAGTTCTTATCATGGAATCATGAACTTATCAAGCCATTACATTAACAAGACCCTATCTATTGCAATACACTATTAATAACAAAACTAGACTGCTGTCGTCACACCGGATGTACCAACAATCACACCTAATTAACAGGTTGCCTCACACTAGCCACTAAGGCTGCACCTCTCATGGACATTTCCAAGGCATTTCTCTTTTGTTGCCTTGATTGTTTATCATTCAGCAATGATCCATAGAGGTTGACTAAATCCATACCTCCGATAGTACATGAGTTTCTAAGAATGGTTGAGAAGTAGTTCCATTCCTCAGGTAGTATGTCCAAGAACCTTTTCAACAGAGTTAGACTGTCCTTACTGATCCCAACAGCTTTGAGATCATTAACTAGAGTAGTAAACCTGGTGTAGGTTTCAGTGAGACTCTCCTTGGGTTTTTCAAAGAATAGTTCATATTGTCTAACAAGATTATTGATCATGTAATCTAATGTGATAGTGGGTCCATCATACACAGTACGCAAAGCATTCCAATTTTCTTTAGCAGTTTTCATAACCTCTACCTTTTTGAACACATCATCAGGCAAAGAGAAGACAAGGTTGTTCCTGACTCTTGCATCAAGGGCCACCAGTCTTTTGTCTTCATCAATTCAGCAGTAGGAGTGATGGTAGTGATAGACGTAGTCACATATGGACCTTCCAACACTATCTCTAGAAGTTGCACATCTAGATTCTCTAAGTAGAGCGTTATTCTTCACTTCCATCCAGAGAAGTTCTGATGATTGAACTTAGGAGGCTTGGCCATAGATCCATTGTCGTAGTAAGAAGAAGTATTTGCAGTACTGTTGGCCATGGTGGGAAATGGGAAGTTATAAGAGATTTAGAGTTAACATTCATAGGTCCCAACAGGTTTCCCAAGTATGTTACTGGAAGCTGTAGAGGGGGGCGGTGTGAATACAGCTAATTAAATTTTAACACACTTTGTGTTAGCCCTAAAATAGTGTATAATTAAATATAAGAAAAGTCTAAGTTCAATTTATAATTAGGAATAGTTTACCTTTGGGGGAATCTTAATTTCCAAGATTTTAAGGGGAGTGTTTCGACAAACCCCCAATGTAAGCTTAGGTATAAAGAATATTGTTCTCTTAGGGTTTTGGGAGAAGTCGACAGAAGGGAGCCTCCACCTAAGTGTGTGTTCTTGAGAGTGTGTGGTTCATAAAGATTGAGATCACAATTTCTCTCTTGTAATCTTCGTATTCATAATACAAATCCTATTGATTTTATGTATTGGAGTGCAAAATATACTGGGAATCAAAGTTATCAATTGGTATCAGCGCAAGAAGATTGGATTCAAAATTGAAATCTCAGATTTTTTTCGTGTTCTTCACAAAAAAAACGTCATGAAATTGGGCTGAAACATCAAAAAATCACTACAAATTCATACGATGTCCGTTTGAGCTGATTTTTGGATATGTTGTGCGAGTATATGCCAAACAACCTGTCAAAATTTCAGAGGCTAACTTCAAATATCGAGCGAGTAATCGCAATTTTACTATTCTGGTCATTTTCAGTTACGTTTTTGTGATTATATTTTTGATTTGAGTGATCTACGTGTTGAAATGATCTGAAATTTTGTATGAATGATCTTATATGTTAGATAATTTGTTCCAGGAATTTTCATGATCTGATTTGAGGTATCCAAGGAGTAATTGCATTCTTTAGATCTAATTGTTCTTTGTGTTCTTCGCCAAAATCAAGGGTTTGGAACTTAATCCTTTTTTAAGTATTCTATTTTTACTTGGTTTTATATTACATAATCATAAACAATTAATCTTGTACTGATTTCGAGCATTTCTTGTTCAATCATTACAAGTTTTTCTTGTTTAATCATTGAAATTGTTATTCGGTAATTTCATAAGTGTTATTCTCGGTTTTTGCTTAAAAATCCCACATTTTTACGTGTTTTGGAAACTTATTTTTCACAAAACTTGTTTCTAAATTCAAACCAAACATTTACAAAATTCTGGAAGTTAATTAACAATTTCAAATTTTGATCCATCAGAATTCGGACCCATCCGAAATCCGGACCATCCGAAATTCGGTCCCTCAGAAATTCGGACCCATCCGAAATTTAGAAATCCGGACCATCCGAAATTCGGTCCATCAAAAATTCGGACCCATCCGAAATTCGAGTCCAAACTTCAATCCATCCGAGTTTTTGACTTTTAGTGCTTCCAGAGGCCATAACTTTTGACTGGAATACCGTTAGAGGTCCTACCATACGCCAAAACGAAGCTAGAAATGGATCTACGATTTTTAGAATCGGCAAAGATGTTTTGGTAAATTTTTGAGGCCCAATTACACTCCAGAAAAAAGTTACTGGCATTTTTCTACAGAAAAGTTGAAATTTCAACGTCAACAAACCCATTTCTGATCCAAGTTTCACTAAGTAACCAACCTCGGATACATTCGAAGTTGTGAAGCTTCTGAGTTTTTCCAATTTCCAGTTTCAAAACGCTTAGAGTATGTAAGCATGGAAAACATAGTCAAACTGAACAAACTATTTATTTAAACCAACCCAAAGAGACTAGGTTTTATCATTCCAAACAAGGAATTGGTTTTTTAAGTCCTAAGTACTTGGAAAAGGTTAGGACTTTAAAATTAAGAAATTTAAGTTCATGAACAAAAAAGTTTTACGAGAAGAAGTTTTAACCCAAGAGGATGAGAAACGAAATCAAAATAAAGAAAAAGAAATGCCTTTTAAATATGATGATCTAAACGAGAGTTATCCCTATAGAGTACTTACTCTAGAGGAGGACTTCTTGTCTAGCTATTCAGAGACTGAAATGCACGCAGAACCTGTAAAACCAATCTCTCTTCTTTACATTCCTACAAGAGTTCTTCAACATAAATCAAAGTTTTAAAAAAGTAAGTAAAGACAACACGGAAGAAACCTCTTGCTTATCAAGAAGCTCTTCTCAAGAGTGAGGAAAAATTGGCAAATGAAAGTTTCCAACAAAATGTAGAATTAACCATCTACAAAGAGAAATTTGACATGGTTTCAGAAAGTTCAATTTCTTATTTAAAAGAACCACAAGTTTCTCATCCTACCAAAGTCTCTCTTACATCCTCTAAAAAAGTTATAGCTAAGATTGAAGTTCATTCTTGTATTTTTTAAGGGGATGTTAAAATCTTCAAAAGCTGAGGTTTCCAAGAAGACTCAGAGTCAATCTAAGTCTTCCAAGAGACCCACTCACCAAGGAAATTTCTCCAAGTCTAAATCTTCCAAACGTACAGACTCTCATTGTTTTGCACCTACAGATCATGCAAGGAGGATTCCTAAAATAACGCCTCTTGATTTTCAAAGTTTCTTTGTGAAAAAGGCAGTCATGCCTGAATCTTTTGTGAAAATTGATAGTAGTGTCAGTGTGCCTGGAAAGGATGTTGCTAGTAATCCTTTGAAATACTCTTTTTGCAATCTGTTTCAATTTTGTCCAAAAAAGTTTTCGGTGTCGTTCCTGAAATGACTAAGTTTGTACCTTATCCTGAAAAACGGAAATGCCGCCAATCTAAGAAAACAAAAGTACATGCCTCATCACCGCCTGACAAATTGGAAAAACCATCGCCAAAGGGTAAGCCTATGGCATTTCCAAAGTCACCCAAGCCAAAGGTTGTTCCATTACCAAAGGTTGTTTAAAAATCAGCTGGACCCATATACAAATGCTGCAAAAAGGTTCTGTATCAAAACCTGTGTCGAATGATAAATGGATTCCTACTGTTGTGTTGTTACATGACGATGGAAATCCTAAATCTAACAAGAAAGGACCTATCTTTCGATGGGTCCCAAAAGTGGTTTATTTTTTGCAGGTTAGATGGTTTTCAAATCACTTCAGACTGGAACCCGGACTTCAATGAGATGGTTTTCAGATCACTTTAGACTTGAACCCGGACTTCAATGTAAAGGCGTCTGATCACTCAGTTCAGGACCTGATCTTCAGTGAAATGGCTTTGTAGGTCCCGAGAGGTTCCCAAAGTGTATAGCTTTAAGCTGTAGAGGGAGGGTGAATACAGCAATTTAAAATCTACACACTATTTTCTCAATGTTTGTATGTATTATCAACAAATTGTTAATTACAAACAAGCTTGAATGCGGAAAGGTTCAAGCTGAGATGACAGATACAACAGTATGTTCACTAGTCTAAGACAGACTCAAACTAGCTTACAATGAATACACTCACTAAGAAGCACTCACTATGTTTACAAGACTCAGAGGGACAGCTTATGTAGAACAGCTTAGACACAAATAAACTGTATTACACAAACAGGCTTGCATGCATGAAAAACACACTTGCACGTTCACTCTTGGCTTCAGCACTTAGCCTTTTTTTGGCTTGATCTTTCTGACCTTAGAAGCTTCCTTTTATACTCACTCAGAGGATCTAAGAGAAACTTCTGCATTGGACGGAATGAAAAAGGAGAAGTCTTGTTGAAAAGACAACATAACCTTTTCTGCACTTTTCTGAAAAGCAGACTTGTCTTCACATGTGCAGAACTTTTGTCTTTTCACTTTGTCTACTGTTGCATTGCCTTTAACCAAATAAGGAATGTCAACTTTGCGTCTTTCTTCCTTGTAAAAGGCCTATTTTGATATAAGAAAAAGGTCTGTCACCCTTTTACAAATAACCTTTTGTCTTCATGTAACAGAACAGCTTGGGCAGACTGAGCAGTTCTGATTTCCACTTTGTCTTCGACTTTGTAAACTGATCTTGTAGTCAAGTACAATACATAAGGACTTGGAAACACATTCCATAAAGTGTTTAGCCTGTTCACACAGAACAGGTTCTGTTCACAAAGAACAGAACACTTGTAAACTGCCCAAGCTGCTCATCAGTGTTGATCAGCGTAGACAGTTTATGTCCAGCCTGTTCAGCAGACAGAACAGCTTGGACAAACTGTCTTAGTTGCAACACATGCAATACATAAAACGGCTTTGGACTGATATTGCAAATCACTTTTTAGGTATTATTAAGGCATAAACAGGCCTTAACTTTTACCCATCAAGTGCATCAACAGGTTTGATTAATCATCTCCCCCTCAGATGCAGAACAGGTTTGAATGAGGCCTTTTTGTGCCTAACAGGCTTCTACTTACTTCTGGTTAGAACTCGTGCCTCAAAGCAATGACTTCTGCATCAAGAAAGATCAGAACCCATTCTTTCATGTTTAGATGGTTTCTATAAACCAAGATTAGAACCCGTGGTTCTGCGACTTATCTGGAATTTTCCCTATTTTTTATGCTCATCAGTTTGATTTTCGTTCTTGAAATTCACTCATAAGATATTATGTTTCACTGATACTGTTCTTATTTGCAGGGGGAGTTTCAGATGCGCTCTGAAGATGACATCTTAACGAAAAGTGTGTAAGCATTCTGAATACCCTAATGCACACTTTAAAAGGTTTTTAGAATAATTTGAATCTCTGATTGAATAAATTTCCACCAAGATTAATTGATCTAGTCTTCGTGATGATCTTGATCTCATTCTTCCTTAGATTCTCTCAAATATTCTGATTTCTCCCACATAGTCTGATTCTATCATACATCAAGTTTCTCCCATACAAGCTAATTCTTTCATGATAGTCTAATTCATTTCCAAATCTCATATCAGACTTCTTATTGAAGTTCTATCATATAGTCTCTCAACCTTCCCAATATATTTCATTCAACTCTCATCCATCATCTGCAATACCCCATGAGGTTAACTGCTATATCCTTCAAGATATCATGCTGACTCCGATGATGACCAATATGTGTGATTATATATATATATATATATATATATATATATATATATATATATATATATATATATATATATATATATATATATATATATATATATATATATATATCATTCCTATGGTCTAAACCAGAGCCGGAAGACCTACCCAAGGAGCAAACCACTTTAGTTTGTGTAAGTAAGTATTCTTAGGTCAATTAGTTGAGGAGTGTTAGTTACCACAGGGTACTAGCAGGGTCGAGCATAGATAAAATGCAAATGAGAGGGTTTATCGAAAGGTGATGGGGTGCATCATGAGCTAAAAGTGAGCCGGAGGGAGTATAGTTGAAAAATGACGAGAGCCGAGAGGTGAGAAAAGGTTAAAAGAAAAGATAAATCCTTCCAACACCATGTCAGTCTGCTGGGTTTCCTACATCTGCTACCAATATCCATCTGTTGGAATTAGGTATTGAGCAAGACGTCATGGACCCAGTGACGTATGCACCTAACCTCCCTAGCTACTCAGTTGTCTCTTAAAAGACTTCTGTTTCAATTTACACGGAGTTATATCACATACTCTATCGACATATCATTTGGATATTATTGATATTGAAACAAAGAAGACATCCTCTCCGGTCTCCGACTTCAGTTGAGTCTAGACCTTAATTTTATACACTTTCAGGACACATGGAGTCTACATTCTGCGTGACTATAACCAGCTTGTTTACCGAGACAAAGCAGGAACAAATATGAGTGACTCTTTCATGATAAAGGATTTCACGATGATTATTCGGATATCCTCAACATCTATCTTTTCAATTAACATCTTCTTTATCACCTCTTGGTTGTTTAACCATTTCTTTTCATAAATATTAGATGATTCTTCTAAAGATTTGGCTAGCTGTTCGGCCTTGTCACACTTTTCTTTTTCAGTATTAAATTTAGCTTCTATCTCTAGAATTCGTGTCTGCAAGTTACATTCACTCTGTACAGATAAATTATCTACATACTCTTGAATGTAAAAGCAATGTACCTCATGTGCCTCTAAATCTAACGTGGAGCTTTTGGGATCCCCGAACTTGGCCATCAGACAGGCGGTAGGATCTTGATTTATCTCCCCCTCGACAGCCGTGTCTGATTTTGAGTTAGATGAAGTTGCGTAAACAGCCAGTCCAATGCGGTCAACCATGTAGCAATTTTTTCCCCTATCCTCTTCCTTGTCAGAGTCAGCATCATCCCAATAATCTTCTTGAGCAACAAGGGCCATTGCATCAGACCATTTCTTTGCTATCTTCAAACTCTATTCCACTTGGCAGGCTGTGATCAACTCCTTTCATTTCAATGGCATAATCGCCTTGTTCAATCAGTGTAAGGAGTAGTTCCATTTCAGTATCCTTCTTTGTCCTCTTGGCCTTAATTTTTGGATGTGTCACCAAGACACCTTCACTTGCTTCTTTGGAGATCAGGCCAAGATTCTTTACTCTCTTCATCAGTTTCTTGACATATGCCCTGATTGTCTTATCCGTTTCTGACTTTGACTCACTCAGAGCAACTGCCAGCTCAATCCATTCTATGTACCCCATCTGTGCTACGTCAGTGTAGTCATAAGTTTCCAATTCAGGGCCTGTTGCACCCATCCTTGTAATTTTCAACTTCCAGTGACTGCCTTTTCTTGATATAGGGACAACTTTGACAATTGCTTCCTTGGCAAGTCTTCTTTCAGCAACATCTTGAAATTTTTTCTTTGCCAGGTTGTCAAAATGGTACTGAACTCTTGCATGAGGCACTGTAAGCTTGGTCACAGAGACCAGAGTACCTTTTTCTTTCTCTGCTTCCTTCTCCCCTGCTGATCCCTTAGCAGCTTCTAATATTCTCTTTTGCACTTCCAGAGTAGACATTTTGACTTTCTTTGCTTCTTGAAGTGCAAATGATTTGGCAGCTTTGGCAGATTCTTCTTCTTTTCTGAGCATTTCCAGGGCTTGAAGCTGTTCTTCTCTAAACTCAAAATATTTGTGCATAGGAAGACCCATTTCTTTGGCCCTGGCTTTGTGAAATCGGATTTCTGCTGCTTTCTACTGTATCGGATCATCTTTGCTATTGCTTTTCCTTTAGCTGCTGTAGTGGTAGCAGCTTCAGGACTTTCCTCCTCTTCTTCTTCTTCCTCTACGATCAGATGCCTACTTCTGCTGCTTGGCATGCCCTCAGGAATGGATTCCTCCCCCTTAGACTGAGCAAGGATTGGAGATTCAACCTGAGTAGGCTGAGCAGCTTGAGAAACACCCTCTATTGTACCTGTTTCAGAGGTTCCTGCTTGTTGACCAGTTTGTGCTGCAGGCACTGGTTTCTCCTTAGGAGTAGAAGTTTTCTCCCCCTTAGACTTAGTCTTAGAGGCAGACGACTTCTCCCCCTTTGAAGGAGATGGAACAGCACCTTCAACACCCGGTCTGCCTGAAGACACAAAGTCATCAGGCTTGCCAGCAGTTTTGGCAGCAGGCCTGGGGCCAACAAGGCTAGTCACTAAGAAAGCCAAATTGTCCTTTACCTCTGCAAGCTGGGAAAGACAGGTTTGAAGAGAAGAGAATTGTGTATCAGCAAGGGAGGTCAGCTTAACAATGTTTTCCCTATCAGACTCTGTGAACAGCAAACTATGAAGCTGTGCAAGATGTAATTCGAGAGAATCTTTCACATCAGCAAGGTTTGAGGACATAGAATTAGATAGGGAGCCAATTAGTGTGGTAAAGCTAGCCAGAGTGGCAGGAAGGGTAGAAATGCAAGAAGTGAGGAGAGATGACAGCTGTTGGGAAATGGCTGTCATTGAGGACACAGAGTCCTGTTGTAGTGAAAGAATGGAGGAGAGGGAGTTGGACCCTGTTTGCAGCTGTGCAGTGAGTGCTATCAGCTGTGGAGAATTATCTGTTTGTGGAGTAGCAGGGAAGGAGTCTTTGAACGAATCAAAGAACACCTTAAGCTGTTCAGACACAGAGTCTGAAATAAGAGAAGGTAGAGAGGTCATGGTAGTTTCCAAAGAACCAACTTTGTTGGTCAGCAGGGAAAGCGGATCCTTCAAAGGCATGTCTTTAGGAGATGGAGGAGTATGGGTAGACTGTTTAGATTGGGTAGATGGAGAAGATGAGGATGACGCTGGTGTAGACGGATGTGATGGAGAGGGAAGAGGTACTTTTGAAAGAAGCTCCATAGCCTGGGCAAAAGTAATATGGCCCAGCTTGGAGGGGTCAAAGGGTCCCTCAGCAGCGGCTGTAGCTGCTTCATCAGGAAAAGGGATTGATGTTGGGGGCCTTTCAGATGCTGCTTGTGTTGCAACATCCTCATGAAGGCCAGTGGGTGTTCCCTCTACAGTGCCTTGGTGGAAAAGCACCTCATCATTGGGAGATGGGATATGCATTTCAACATCAGCAGTGGTAAAACCTGCTGATGGAGTTTGCATTGAGGGAGCAGCCTCACCAGAGGGATGGTATGATCCCTGAGGTTCATCAGCTTGGGTTGTTGGTCCCCCAGCAGCTGTTTGGTGTAGAGCAGCTGTATCATGGGGAGCAGAAGTTTGACGCTGAGCTGCAGATTGGTCTATATCAGCAGCGTGGGCACCTCGTGCAGACTCAGGGTGTGAGAAGATTTGAGTGGGGGACAGTGTGGACGTAGTGTGGAGTGGAGAGGACTCCTGTCTTTCAATATCCTCAGCCTGTTGGGAGGCTGGGATAGTTGATGTGGCTATCTCTGTTTATACAACTGGTTCCTGTTGGGAGGAACCAGAGGGTCTAGGCTGACTCTGGGTAGACTCAGGTTGGAGTGAAGCATGCTCCAATGGGGCTGAACCTTCTCCCAATATAGGAGAGGCAGCAGGGGTTGCTTCTCTTACAACTGAACCCTGTTGAGAGGGAACAGAGGAGGTGGTTGGTTTGGCTGTTTTCTTTTTGGAGATGGATTTTCTTTGGTAGTGGATGGATGAAGTAGGTGATTGTGGAGAGGTGATGAGGGGTTCAGAATGGACAGGTTTTGAGACTGGGTCAGAAACAGGTGGGTTGGCCTGTTCCATAGTCTCAGGTGCCACAAAGGCACCAGCCACAGAGGCTTCAGGGTGAGGAGCCTGCTCCCCCTCAGCCACAGAGGCTAAGGGAACAGACTTAGACTGAGCTGTTTTGGCCTTCTTTTTCACAGGCCCAGCTTCAGCAGTTGCCAGGGTCCTTTTAACAAGCTTGGACCTGGCTTTGGATTTTCCTGTGGGAGCAGCAGCTTCTGGATCCACCCTCACAGCAGAGGGTCCTTCCACCAATCCTAACAACCTCCTCATTTGTGTGGATAGAGGAGGCTCATTAGGGAGTACAGGAGTATAGAAAACTCTATTCCCTATGACAGGAAAGGCAGCAGTTTTAAGTAAAGGTTGAGAATTGTACAGGTGCTCACCACAATGATGCTTGAATATGAGGCTCAGAAACCTGGGATAGCGGACAGCAGCTGGTCTTGGCTCTTGTTGCACCAGGTTCCTCATGTTCAGAAATATCCACTGAGCCATATCAATGGTAGTCCCATCTACCAGGTGTAGGACTATTGGGACTTCATCACGACTTAGCTGGTCAAATGAACCAACTTTGCTGCAGAAGGTCATCATCACGGAGGCAAACAGAAAGCTATAGGTAGGGGACAACTCCTTCCTATACAGTGTTGCTCCAATTTTAGGTTCTGCTACACCACAGAAGCGTAGCAAATTTCCCATTTGCTCATTTTCAGGCTGGGGCGTGTCGTATGATTCAGCAATGGGTAGATGAAGAACCTCCCTCAGAAGATCAGCAGTAATCTCAATGGTCTGAGTCCCATTGAGAATAGTCCCCTTGATGACTTTGGTATTGGGGTTGTAAGCACAGGTGTACCAGAACTCATACACCATCTCCTGGTACAGGACACCAGGAGAGGCAGTCATCGCATAGTTCAACGGATGAACTCTTAAGAACTCCACCATTTGTTCATACCCTTTTCCCATATAGTTCTTGGGTATGGTCAGATTTGCAATGTAGTTGGTGGGTTTGATGGTCAGCATTGTGGTGACTGATGAGTGTTTGACAACATCGTCACCAACGAACACTGGAAGAAAGGGATTAGGTCTGTGAGCCATTTGGGAAGTTTTGAGGTTTGGAGAAGCAGAAGATACTTAGTCGATATTTAGGGTTCTTGAGGATTTCTGGAAATGATGAGGAAGACGAAGATGAAACAGTACTTGGGTATTTATAGGATTTGAATGTGAGTGTGTATGAGAGAGAAAGTTTTGGGCGGTTTGATTTGAAAAAGTCGTTAACGGAAAACGGAACGGTTATCCATGTCAGACCGTTTGTCAGACCACTTGAGCCCTTTTTAATCACTAACACACGTAACCTACATTATCCGCAGTAATTAAGTTAAATAAAACATTAATTAAGTAACTTAAGTTTGAAGAAAGGTAATTAAAATTGTTGGTCTAAGCTGTCGGTCAAACCTGTAATGAGTAGGGTCATCACAAGCTGTTCAATCTTCAAGCTGTTCATTCTTCAAATTGTGTCTTCAGCCTGCTCTCTTTTGTAAGAGCAGGTTGTGTTCAATAGTTGAACAGGTTACAAGACAATGGCTTGTAAAACAGTGTGAAGGAGTTAACAGGGTGAAGATTGGACCATCAGAGCAGGTTGGACGAGTAAACGGTTTTTGTTTAGCCTGTTGTATGCTCAAGCTGTTCAAGTTTTTCAGACAAATGACTAAGTACAGAATATGTATAACTGGTTCTGTCTAAGCTGTTCTGAGACACTTGAGCAGTGTGAAACACACAAATTCTTAGACCTTTGAGAGACACTTAGTCACTCTTGTTTAACATGCCCAGCTTGCTGACAAGGTAATTAAACCTGTTTTCATCAAGAGGTTTGGTGAAAATGTCTGCAAGTTGTTCATTAGTGGAAATAAAAGTTACCTCCACATTACCTTTCTGAATGTGATCCCTGATGAAGTGATGTCTGACTTCAATATGCTTTGTTCAAGAATGAAATACTGGATTGTTGGAAATGGCTATGGCACTTGTGTAATCACACAGAATAGAAATTTTCCTATACACAAGGCCATAATCTTCAAGCTGATGCTGCATCCACAGAATCTGCCCACAGCAGCTTCCAGCAGCAATGTACTCAGCTTCAGCAGTAAAAGTAGACACAGAGTTCTGCTTCTTGCTACACCAACTTATCAGCTTACCACCAAGGAGTTGACATCCACCTGTTGTGCTTTACCTGTCTAGCCTGCAACCTGCAAAATCAGAATCTGAATAACCTGTTAGTTCAAGGCTGGAGTCTTTGGGATACCAAAGACCCAAACCTAGTGTACCCTTCAGGTATCTGAAGATTCTTTTAACAGCAGCTAGATGAGATTCCTTTGGATCAGCTTGGAATCTAGCACATAGACAGGTGGCAAACATAATATCAGGTCTACTAGCAGTTAAGTATAGCAAGCTCCCAATCATGCCTCTATAAGCTTTTACTGAAACAGCTTTGCCACTGGCATCAACATCCAATTTTACATTGGTTGCCATTGGGGTTTTAATAGGAGAACTTTGATCAAATTTGAACTTTTTCAATAGATCTAAAGTGTACTTTCTTTGATTTATAAAAATTCCAGTTGAGGTTTGTTTAACTGGTAGTCCTAAAAAGAAAGTAAGTTCTCCCATCATACTCATTTCATACTTGGATTTCATGAGTAATGAAAAATTCTTGCACAACTGCTCATTTGTAGAACCAAATATTATATCATCCACATAAATTTGAACAAGCATAATGTCAGATTTCACCTTCTTTATGAATAGTGTGGTATCCACTTTACCTCTGGAATATCCATTGCTCATAAGAAACTCAGTAAGAGTGTCATACCAGGCTCTAGGGGCTTGTTTGAGACCATAGAGAGCTTTGTCCAACTTATAGACAAAACCTGGATGTTGTTCATTTTCAAAACCTGGAGGCTGCTTGACATAAACTTCTTGCAGCTTCCAATTCAAAAATGCACTCTTCACATCCATTTTGAATACCTTGATGCTCTTATGAGCAGCGTAGGCTAGATACAAACGAATTGCTTCTAGCCTGGCCACAGGAGCAAATGTTTCATCATAATCAATTCCTTTCTCCTCTCTGTAGCCCTAAGCAACCAGTCTTGCCATTTTTCTAATGACATGACCTTGCTCATCCATCTTATTACTGAATACCCATTTTGTGCCAATTATGGTTTTACCTTTAGGAGCAGAGACCAGCTTCCATACCTTGTTTCTCTCAAACTGATTGAGCCCTTTTTGCATGGCAGTGATCCAATTGGCATCTTTTAGTGCTTCATCCACCTTTTTTGGCTCCATTAGTGAAACAGAACTAGAGAACATACAAAAGTTCCCTAAGCTGTCCCACCGTGTTTGTACCCCTTTGTTGATGTCACCAATTATTTGATCATTGGGGTGACACCTGATCCACTTAGGATCATTTTTCAATGATGATTCACCTGGGTTGTTAACATCTTCAGCAGGTCCTGTTGAACAGCTCTCAAGATTTTCAGAAACACTGTTGTCTTGAGCTTGTTCACTTGTTGAACATGTCTGACCACTGTTGAACATATCAGCAGAAGAACTAGGAAAATCAGCATTGATAGGTTCAGGACATGCAGTTGTAATTAAGTCAGTACACTTATTCACACAGGATGTATTGACATAATCATCATCATTCCCATCATGATTAACAGGTTCCACACTGGGTGTAGTGGAAGCTTTTGAGTCCTCTTCATTGTTTGAATGCATGAGATCATCAAAGTTAAGTTCTCCTGAGACTGATTCAGGAACAACTTTGGTGGAAGCATTCTTGGACTCTTCAAAGGTGACATTGATAGATTCATCTATCACCTTTCTTTTGTTGTTGTACACTCTGTAGGCTTTAGAGACAGCAGAGTAACCAACAAACACACCTTCATCAGCTTTAGGTTCAAACTTTGTCAGTTGGTCCCTCTGATTCAGAATGAAGCAGGGACACCCAAACACATGGAAGTAACTGACATTTGGCTTGCTCCCTTTGAGCAGCTCATAAGGAGTCTTGTTGAACCTTTTCACCACTAAGGATCTGTTTTGGGTGAAGCAGGCAGTGTTGACAGCTTCAGCCCAGAATGATGAAGGTAAACCTGATGCACACAACATAGTTCTAGCAGCTTCAATGAGAGTTCTGTTTCTCCTTTCAGCAACTCCATTTTGTTGTGGAGTTCTTACAGCTGAAAAGTTTTGAGTGATTCCTCTCTCTTCACAGAAGTCTTCAAGAGTACTGTTTCTGAATTCAGTACCATGATCACTTCTAAGCTGCTTCACTTGGGTAGAGTTCAGCATCTCCATCTTTTTCACAAATCCAATAATTTCTCTAGTAGCCTCTCCTTTGCTCTTCAGAAAGATCACCCATGTGTACCTGGAGAACTCATCAACCATTACTAGAGTGTATCTTCTTCCTCCTAGAGTTGGGACATTTACAGGTCCAAACAAGTCCATATGGATTAAGAAGAGAGGAGTATCAATAGAGAAGTTGTGTTTGGATTTAAATGATGATTTCCTCTGCTTGCCTTTCTCACAAGATGTGCAGAGTTTATCTTTAACAAAGGTCATAGAAGGCAAACCTGTCACCAACTCTTTCTTACAGAGTTTGTTGATGTTCTTGAAGTTCAGATGTGACAGCCTTTTGTGCCATAACCAGTTTAAGTCTGCATTTGTTCTTGTGAGAAAATAGGTTTCAGTTGTGGGATCAGCAGATTGCATGTCCACAACATACACACCTTTCTTTCGTTGAGCACACGGCACAACTTTACCTTGGGAATCCAATATGTAACCCAGGTGCTCATCAAAGTTAACCTTGTAGCCAGTATCACACAGTTGGCTTATGCTAACAAAGTTATGTTTTAGCCCAACCACATAGGCTACTCTTTTGAACACCGCAGCACCAGCTTTAAGAGTTCCATATCCCTCAGTAGATCCCTGTACATTGTCACCAAATGTGACTTTTGGCCCTTTTTCAGACCTGAGATCACTCAGCAATTCTTTACAACCTGTCATGTGCCCTGAGCAGCCACTGTCCAAGTACCAAACCTGGGAAGGTTGTTTTTCCTGCAGAGTGATGAGAGAAGTATTTGTCATTTTTAGGGGAACTCATCACAGAGATGAGTTCTCCTACTTCACCAACATTTGTTGATGGACTTATAATATCCACACTAATATTCCCTATTTGAATGGTATCAGCTTGGATACCACTTTCATTTACTGAGGTGTTTCCAACACTGCTTGTAACAGCTGTGAGAGAACCATCAGAGTCAACAGGCCTCATGTCCTCAGATTCAGGACAGTCCTTGGCCAGATGTGTCTTCTTCCCACATTTATAACATTTTCTCTTTTTAGAATTCTTTGAAGAAGAACTTCCAGAAACACATTCTGAATTATTTTTGTTGATTCTATTTGCAGGTTTAGCAAGCTTATTGCTATTTGATGAATCAACAGCTTGAGTGGAGGATTCAATAGCCACAGCTTTGTCTGTCTCTTCTTTCCTCTTTTTAGGAGGACAAATGTCAAAGACAGGAAGCTTAATTGGCTTTTGAACTTCCATAGGTTTGGGAAACTTATTCCCAAGTTTCTCAGGCTGAGCAATGACTTTGCTTTTGCCCTTACTGAGATGTGATTTATGCTGCCTATCAGCATAATCACTTTTTCTGGCTTTGAAAGACTTATTTTCATTAATCACCAGTTTATTGCTATGATTAGAAAACTTATTAGAAACCACAGCAGGTTTGCCTTCAACATGAGACTTGCCCTTTTTGAAAGCAGGCTGCTTAACTTTTGAAAACTTATTCTCAAAATGTTTAGCATCAAAAGGATTATCATGTCTTTTACCATCAGCTTTGGACCCAGAACCTGTTTTGTCAACAGGTTTAGTATCCACCGCTGCAGTTTGGACATGTTTTCCTTTCTTTTGCTTGTGTGAAGCAGTAGAGCACTTAGCAGGCTGGTTTGATGGAGAACAGATTCCAACATCAGCTTTTGAGCTAGGTTCACACAAACTGTCAGTATTTTGAGGCCTGACAAACCTGTTTGTTGAGATTAGTTTACCATTTACTTTTTGAATAAAAGTGTTTGGAAGCTCACCAAGAGTGGATAAATCTTCTTTCAGATTATTAATCTCAACAATGGAAGCTGCTGTGTCAAGATCCCCTCCAAGATAGGCTTGAATTTGTGCAGGGATCTGTTGACTTATACAATGGCTGACTTTTTGTGCAGATTGGCACCAAGAGTCAACTATCTTTTGAAGCTTAGCATGCTTTATATCTGTTTCTCTCTTTTCTTCCAGTAAAATAGAGTTGATGTGTTTTAATTCATCAAGCTCAGTTTCCAACTTATGGAAACTGTTCAGTTTGTTGGATTTTGTTTTAAGATCAGTTTTAAGCTTAGAGATTTCAGATAATAAAGCATCATGCTTCTCAACAGCAGCTTTCAAATCAACTAGCATATATTCAAACATTTTAACTTTTTCTTCAGAACTGTAAGCCATAAAACTTTGTACCTTATACATCATTGTAGGATTCTAGTTCTCCAAGCTGCTGAAAGCTTCAGCTTCAGCCAGATCCTGTTTGAAACTGCTTGTTGATGGGACATCAGTGTTGGCCATCAGACATTGATTATCTTCTTCATCAGATGATGAATCAGATTCCTCCCAGTCACAAGTCTCTGCCATGAGTCCCTTTTGGCGGTTGCAACCCACTGAGTTTTCCAACTTCCTCAGCTTAGCCATAGCCATAAGGTACTTAACCCTATAACCATCATCCTTGTTTGTCTTGTATGGTTTGGATGACTGACCAACAGCTTTTGACACACAGTCAGCAGCTATATGGCCAGTTTTGCCACATTTGAAGCATTCAGCCTTGGATTTATCAAATGCCTTCTTTTTGCCAGCACCTGAACTTCCTTGCAGCATGTTTCTTCCCAACCTCTTCTTGTTGAACCTTTTGACAAGCATAGCTATCATTTGCTCATCATCCTGTTTAGCAAGATCTGCATTATCTTCCTCATTCGACACCTCCTCCTTATCATCATCCTGTTGATCAGGTTGAGTGAACACATCACTCACCTGACTCACAGGCTGTCTCACATTAGCCACAAAGGCTGCACCTCTTTTAGACATCTCCAAGGCATTTCTCTTCTGTTGCCTTGACTGTTCATCATTCAGTAAAGATCCATACAAGTTGACAAGATCCATACTTCTGATTGTACCTGAATTTCTTAAAATTGTTGAAAAGTAATTCCATTCTTCAGGGAGGATGTCCAAAAACTTGTTCACCAGAGTAAGGTTGTCCTTATTGATCCCAACAGCTTTGAGATCATTCACAAGAGCAGTAAACCTGGTGTAGGTTTCTGTGAGGGTCTCCTTTGGTTTTGCAAAGAAGAGTTCATACTGTCTAACAAGATTGTTAATCCTGTTATCCAGTGTGATTGTGGGTCCATCATAGACGGTACACAAAGTATCCCACATCTCCTTGGCAGTCTTCATCTTCTCAACCTGTTTGAACACATCATCAAGTAGGGAGATGACCAGATTGTTTCTGGCCTTTGCATCAAGAGCCACCAATCTTTTGTCTTCATCAGACCATTGAGCTTTTGCTTTCTCAAATGTTCTGATCTCAGGAGCAGCTCATTCAACAGCATTAGTTATTGTTGTAATAGAGGTTGGCACATAGGGACCCTCCATTACAATTTCCGGTAGTTGTACATCCAGATTCTCTAGGTAGAGCATCATTCTGCACTTCCAACCAGAAAAGTTCTGATGATTGAATTTTGGAGGTTTACCCATTGAGCCATTGTCATAGTATGAGGAATTTGCAGCACTGTTGTCCAAGGAAACTTGGGAGAATGAGAGATCTAGAATGACACACACTCTAAACTGCTCTGATACCAGTTGTAGGTCCCGAGAGGTTCCCAAAGTGTATAGCTTTAAGCTGTAGAGGGGGGTGAATACAGCAATTTAAAATCTACACACTATTTTGTCAACGTTTGTATGTATTATCAACAAATTGTTAATTACAAACAAGCTTGAATGCGGAATGGTTCAAGCTGAGATGACAGATACAACAGTACGTTCACTAGTCTAAGACAGACTCAAACTAGCATACAATGAATACACTCACTAAGAAGCACTCACTATGTTTACAAGACTCAGAGGGACAGCTTATGTAGAACAGCTTAGACACAAATAAACTGTATTACACAAACAGGCTTGCATGCATGAAAAACACACTTGCACGTTCACTCTTGGCTTCAGCACTTAGCCTTTTTTTGGCTTGATCTTTCTGACCTTAGAAGCTTCCTTTTATACTCACTCAGAGGATCTAAGAGAAACTTCTTCATTGGACGGAATGAAAAAGGAGATGTCTTGTTGAAAAGACAACATAACCTTTTCTGCACTTTTCTGAAAAGCAGACTTGTCTTCACATGTGCAGAACTTTTGTCTTTTCACTTTGTCTACTGTTGCATTGCCTTTAACCAAATAAGGAATGTCAACTTTGCGTCTTTCTTCCTTGTAAAAGGCCTATTTTGATATAAGAAAAAGGTCTGTCACCCTTTTACAAATAACCTTTTGTCTTCATGTAACAGAACAGCTTGGGCAGACTGAGCAGTTCTGATTTCCACTTTGTCTTCGACTTTGTAAACTGATCTTGTAGTCAAGTACAATACATAAGGACTTGGAAACACATTCCATAAAGTGTTTAGCCTGTTCACACAGAACAGGTTCTGTTCACAAAGAACAGAACACTTGTAAACTGCCCAAGCTGCTCATCAGTGTTGATCAGCGTAGACAGTTTATGTCCAGCCTGTTCAGCAGACAGAACAGCTTGGACAAACTGTCTTAGTTGCAACACATGCAATACATAAAACGGCTTTGGACTGATATTGCAAATCACTTTTTAGGTATTATTAAGGCATAAACAGGCCTTAACTTTTACCCATCAAGTGCATCAACAGGTTTGATTAATCATCTCCCCCTCAGATGCAGAACAGGTTTGAATGAGGCCTTTTTGTGCCTAACAGGCTTCTACTTACTTCTGGTTAGAACTCGTGCCTCAAAGCAATGACTTCTGCATCAAGAAAGATCAGAACCCATTCTTTCATGTTTAGATGGTTTCTATAAACCAAGATTAGAACCCGTGGTTCTGCGACTTATCTGGAATTTTCCCTATTTTTTATGCTCATCAGTTTGATTTTCGTTCTTGAAATTCACTCATAAGATATTATGTTTCACTGATACTGTTCTTATTTGCAGGGGGAGTTTCAGATGCGCTCTGAAGATGACATCTTAACGAAAAGTGTGTAAGCATTCTGAATACCCTAATGCACACTTTAAAAGGTTTTTAGAATAATTTGAATCTCTGATTGAATAAATTTCCACCAAGATTAATTGATCTAGACTTCGTGATGATCTTGATCTCATTCTTCCTTAGATTCTCTCAAATATTCTGATTTCTCCCACATAGTCTGATTCTATCATACATCAAGTTTCTCCCATACAAGCTAATTCTTTCATGATAGTCTGATTCATTTCCAAATCTCATATCAGACTTCTTATTGAAGTTCTATCATATAGTCTCTCAACCTTCCCAATATATTTCATTCAACTCTCATCCATCTTCTGCAATACCCCATGAGCTTAACTGCTATATCCTTCAAAATATCATGCTGACTCCGATGATGACCAATATGTGTGATTATATATATATATATATATATATATATATATATATATATATATATATATATATATATATATATCCTTCCTATGGTCTAAACCAGAGCCGGAAGACCTACCCAAGGAGCAAACCACTTTAGTTTGTGTGAGTAAGTATTCTTAGGTCAATTAGTTGAGGAGTGTTAGTTACCACAGGGTACTAGCAGGGTCGAGCATAGATAAAATGCAAATGAGAGGGTTTATCGAAAGGTGATGGGGTGCATCATGAGCTAAAAGTGAGCCGGAGGGAGTATAGTTGAAAAATGACGAGAGCTGAGAGGTGAGAAAGGGTTAAAAGAAAAGATAAATCCTACCAACACCATGTCAGTCTGCTGGGTTTCCTACGTCTGCTACCAATATCCATCTTTTGGAATTACGTATTGAACAAGACGTCATGGACCCAGTGACGTATGCACCTAACCTCCCTAGCTACTCAGTTGTCTCTTAAAAGACTTCTGTTTCAATTTACACGGAGTTATATCACATACTCTATCGACATATCATTTGGATATTATTGATATTGAAACAAAGAAGACATCCTCTCCGGTCTCCGACTTCAGTTGATGCACTTTGAGTCTAGACCTTAATTTTATACACTTTTAGGACACATGGAGTCTACATTCTGCGTGACTATAAACAGCTTGTTTACCGAGACAAAGCAGGAACAAATATGAGTGACTCTTTCATGATAAAAGATTTCACGATGATTATTCGGATATCCTCAACATCTATCTTTTCAATTAACATCTTCCTTATCACCTCTTGGTTGTTTAACCATTTCTTTTCATAAATATTAGATGATTCTTCTAAAGATTTGGCTAACTGTTCGGCCTTGTCACACTTTTCTTTTTTAGTATTAAATTTAGCTTCTATCTCTAGAATTCGTGTGTGCAAGTTACATTCACTCTGTACAGATAAATTATCTACATACTCTTGAATGTAAAAGCAATGTACCTCATGTGCCTCTAAATCTAACGTGGAGCTTTTGGGATCCCCGAACTTGGCCGTCAGACAGGCGGTAGGATCTTGATTTATCTCCCCCTCGACAGCCGTGTCTGATTTTGAGTCAGATGAAGTTGCGTAGACAGCCAGTCCAATGCGGTCAACCATGTAGCAATTTTTGCCCCTATCCTCTTCCTTGTCAGAATCAGCATCATCCCAATAATCTTCTTGAGCAACAAGGGCCTTTGCATTAGACCATTTCTTTGCTCCCTCTAGCTTCCTCTCATTGTAGCGAACATCACGTTCAAACTGATTTTCACACTCCCGAGAAAAATGGCCCGGTTTCCCACACTTATAGCATAGACGCTCATCATTTGCTTTCAGCTCATCAGCTCGTGGCCTATCCACTCCTCGTTCAGCCATTCTTTTGTCTGCTCGGCGAGGTTCACGAGTATCATCCCTACGATTATCACGATGATCATATTTTCTTGGATCGTCTCGTCTCTCGCCTGTGTATCATCCCGACGATTGTAATCTCTCCTATCGTCTCTCCGATCATCACGTCTATCATCACGCCTTTCCTAACGGCCATCATCTTGATAGTCTCTCCGATCGTCATATCTCATGTAATCTCTATCGTCTCTCTTCCAATCATCCCTCCGTTCATCATGTCTGTCATCCCTCCTGTCGTCAGAATACCTCCGCGGGCCATTATCATAACAAAGCTGATTGTTTGTCTTGTTAGAAAAACATCGTTGTTGAAGATGATTTGTCCATAATCAAATCTATTCTTGAATGGTTGCCTCTTTTTCATCATATAGCTCATGCGTTGGTGATGCATATCTGCATTGAGAGGATGATGAACCTTGACGCGACACCTGACTACGGTGTAAGGTGAGTTGGGTTGGAGTGCAGGTGTAAGGTCGCCTGACTATGGATCCTATCTTGACGCGACACCTGCCAACGAGTGCGGAATCCTCGTGAGCGGCTTGACGGATAGACCACGCACACTGAAACTCGGAGACACACAGTGATAGACGAACAACGGATCGTCCCAACACGTGATTCTCTCCAACAAAACTCTCTGAATACTTGCAAGTTCGAGATCGCCCTTGCACTAATCGCTCTGAAATTCTGCAAAAGTCTGATAATTAATCGAATTAACCCTTAATTATAATGCCCGGTTCGAATTTGCCTATGACAAGTTCGAACTGGTCCAAGGCCTTTCGAACTTGTCCTCCAACAAATTCGAAACTTAAGCTTCAAACCTATGTTTGAACTTATCTTTGAACTTATGTTTGAACTTATCTTTGAACTTATGTTTGAACTTATGGTAACACATTACCCTAAGTTCATACATACAAACAATCAATATCAAACACATATAATCAAACATATATCAAACACTTATTAATATTCAATCGCTTATAAATTGTCTTATACAAAATACTATCTATACTTAGACTGCTATCGTCAAACAGGATGTACTAACAGCAGGAGATATTGTCTTGCTGGAGAGTAGGGCCAAAGAGTCAGCTGGTTTGATGCTTGAGTTGGCTGATAGTAGCAAGTAAGCCAAGGTGTTTTCCATTTGCTTTTAGTGATCCACATCCCCTTGATATTTCTTGTGTTCCTTGAATTCCACATTCATTGAGACATTTGGAATGTCCAGAACTCATCGTGTGGCTCGGCATGCAACTTGCCATTCTGGGGCTAGGGAAGCAAAGAATTGGATGTTGATGTCATCCTTATCCTTTTTGATGTGTATTTGCTCAACTCATTCAAAACTGCACAGATGCTCGTGAAGGTACCCTGAAGAGACTCCCCATCTTTGGCTCTAAACTCAGTAAACATTCCTTTTACTTCTTCAATCTTAGACCTGTCATCTAGATCTGCCCCATGCATTTGTACCCCCAATTCATCCACATCTCTTTAGCAGGCATCTTACTATCTACTCCAACCAGGATTTCAGTAGGGAGGGCTTGGTAAATGAAATACTCTGCTCTTTTATCAGCCTGATGTCTATCCCATTCTGCTTCAGTGTTTGGTTGACGAACTATCCTGGATGCTAGGACTGGAAGATCGGCATCTGGCCTTGCAGGAATCTCCCGGTAGCAGACAACCGGTCCTTCTGTTAAAGATTGAAGGAGCAGATTTCTCATGGATTGCATGCTAAGAAATTTGACAAATCGTTGCTTCCATTGTTCATATTCATCGGGATAGAGAACAGGTGGTCTGTTGTCAGATCCAAGAACAAGTGCTTCTCGGGACATGATGAATAGTGCTGATTAAAAAATAAGATCTTGTAAAGTGGAAACTGAATTTTGGATTATCAAAACTAGGATGAACAGTGATTCAGATGAAAAGTGGTTCGGATGAACTGAAGTCGGATGATATTTGAAGTTTTCGGATGATTGGTAATTCGGATGAACAGTGGAACTCGGATGTTAAGAAATTCGGATGAACAGTGAAACTCTGATTAACTTCTAATTCGGATGAATTGAAGTCTGATTGACCGAATTTTGATGGAACCAACTTGGATGGATCGAATTTCGGTTGAACAGTAGAATCTCGGATGGGAACTTAAAATAGATTCAACTCTGATTAGCCAAATTCGGTTGATTATCCGAAGTTCGGATGGTCCGAGTTGGTTTTCAAAAACGTTAAAATAATTAAGAAACAAGTAATTTAAACTACCCGAAAAATGTCTTAACTAAATTTCGGATCATCCGAATTTTGGGTGATTCTGAAATTTGGTCCGAATTAGTCCGAAATTTGATCTGAATTGGTCCGAATGTTGATCCGAATTGGGCCAAATGATAGAAGTTACAAATAATTCCAGATTTTTCAGAATATATTAAAATGCAGTTTTCAGCCTAAAAATAATTTCTAAATGTTTGGATTAACGTTTTAAACACTTTTTGTGAATTACTATAAACCAAAACACCTAAAAATCTAGGAATTTTGAACCAAAACGGAAACAAAAAACGCAGATATCCGAAGATGAATTTCAGAAAATAATCGATTATAAGTTGTAAAGATTGAACTTAAAAGGCTCTAAATCAATACAGAATTAATAATTGGTGATTATAAGAAGAAATTACACGAAAAACAGAATATATAACTGGGATATAAGATCAATCCGAGAGATTTTTGAAGATGAACACGAAGAACACGCAGATTTTGAATCCAAAATCAGTTAAAATCCACCGGTTGGCTTTGATACCAATTGTTGTAATAGATTCCCAGAAATAGTTAGCACTCGTTCAATGATTTCAGCAATAAACAAGACAAAAAGAATGATTTCACTCAATAATTGCTATGAATATTGAAGAAGAATGTCAAAGAGAATGATGAAAGGCGGCGGCTGTAATTTCAGAAGAATCGTGTGTGTGTGTGGGAAACCCTAGGTGGGGTTTCTCTTACATCATTTAACTCAACTTCTAAGGAATTACAAAAACACCCCTTAACTTCTATAACTAAGAGAATTACAAATAAAAAGAAAAACAAAAAATAAATTACATGGAAATAAACTAATTAACTATTACAAAATAAATTCCACAAGATCGAAATTTAATATCTAACAGGATTAGATCCATAGATAATTCTGTCTATAATAAAATTTTTGATAATTATTGTTCTAAATACTCTAGTACTGAATTGCTTTCTTTAAATTCTGCTAATTCCCATGTGTTGAATGCCAAATCTTTGCATAAATCTGATAACTTTGTATGGGTTAAAAGGAACAAAGTTCATTCTTTTAAACAATAAGAGGTTCCAAAGATGCGAATTTCAAAATCTGTTCCACAATGAACTGTACAAAAATGGATACGTAAAAACACTGTTAAAAAGTGGGTTCCTAAGTCAAAGACTTTATCTGTTGAACAGTCTAAAGACCCACCACATGATTTACCAAATTCCAAAGTACCAAACTATAAGTGGGTACCTCATGTTTTTCTTCGTTCTATAGGTAAATCATGTGTGGTACCTTGACTCCGGGTGTTCCAAGCACATGACCAAACAGAGAGAAACCCTCACGAATTTTGTAGACAAATTCTATGCGACGGTACGGTTTGGTATTGATCAATTCTGTCCGATCAAAGGTTATGGGAGTCTGGAGTACGACAAAATAAAAATTCAAAAGGTTTTCTACGTTGATGGTATTGGTCATAATGTGTTCAGTATCGGCCAACTGTACAATAAAGGGTTAGAAGTTAACTTTAAGGCTAATCGGTGTAGTATTAGATCTGGGGAAGGGAAGGAGATCCTAGCTGGGAATAGGAAACCAATTTGTACTCCATAGATCTAGCCAACATAAATCTGAAGAAAGATGTATGCTTACTCTCAAAGGCAACATCTAAAGTATCATGGCTATGGCATCGCCATCTATCCCATTTGAACTTCAAAGAATTAACAAATCCTGCTAAAGGTGGTTTAGTCAAAGGGCTACCAACTCTGTGATTCCAGAAGGAGCAGTTGTGCGCCGCATGTGAAAATGGGAAGATGGTGAGAGCTTCTCACTAGTTAAAGGTTGAACATTCTTCAACAAGGGCATTAGAGCTTCTACATATGGACTTGTGCAGGCCTATGCGAGTACAAAGTATCAACAAGAAGAGATATGTGTTGGTCATAGTAGATGATTACTCAAGATACACATGGGTATTCTTCCGGTGATCCAAGTCTAATGCTACCGAAATCATTATTGACTTCATTCGTAAAATTTAATTTACGTTGCAGTTATCAGTTCAGACATTAGATCTGATAATGGTATAGAATTCAAGAATAAGTCACTCGAGAGATTTCTGAGTTCTGTTGTGATAACTCATCAATATTCGGCAGCTCGTATCCCACAACAAAATGGTGTAGTTGAAAGACGAAACTGCACACTTGTGGAATCCGCCACGACGATGCTTGCTTACTCTAATCTGCCATTATTCCTCTGGGCTGAAGCTGTAGCAGCCGCGTGGTTTACCCAGAACAGATCGATCATCAACAAAAGATTCGGAAAGACACCATACAAACTGATTAACAAACGAGTTCCTAAATGTTAAATTCTTTCATGTCTTTGGATGCAGGTGTTTTGACCTGAATGATAAAGAAAACTTGGGAAAGTTTAATCAGAAAGAAGATGCAGGCATCTTCATTGGATATTCTAAAGAGCTAGTGGCTTTCCGAGTCTACAACAAAAGAAGGAAGATCGTTAACGAGAGCGTAAACGTAAAATTCGACAAAGGAGTTGTAATGGCTTCTGAACACGCCAGTTCAGGACCCGAACATAAACAGTCGACTTCAATGAAGTCAACAGAGCTTAATGATGACAACGATGGTCTAAATAAACTTTTTGAAAATTTTTATAAAGACTACTTTGAAAAGACCAAATCTAATGATCCAATTTTGGTTCCTAAAAGGATTACTGAAGATCAAGTCGCAGTCTCTGATCATTCGCATCAACCGATTTTTAAAGATACTGGAGAGGTTTCGACGACCGATGTACACATACCTGTTGATAGTGTACAACCTTCAACCTCCAGAATCTTTTGAAACTCCCTTGAATTCTAAAAATTCAGAAACCCCCACCTCAGTTGATATTCCATCAACTTCTGAAACAAATCGCCGAATTCCCTACCTGAACATAAATCCCAATCAAGACAAACTTCAACCTTACCCTCATACATTTAAATGGACATGGAATCACCCACCCGAAAACATAATTGGTGATCCCTCTGCTTCAGTAAAAAACTGGAGAGTTATCATGAATGGTTGTCTCTTCTAAAATTTTTTGAGCAAGATCCAGCCAAACACGGTGAAAGAAGCTCTTCTGGAGGTAGACTGGATTGTAGCTATGCAAGAAGAGCTCAATCAGTTTGAAAGGTTGAAGGTCTGGCGATTGGTGGAACGACCAAAGGACAAGTCTATCATTGGCACTAAGTGGAATTCAAGAACAAGAAAGATAAACACGGAGTCATCATTCAAAACAATGCTCGCCTCATTTCCAAAGGATACAGCCAGCAGGAGAGAATCGATTATGACAAAACAATTGCCCCTGTTGCCATGATTGAAGCAATTATAATGTTTTTTTAGCATTTGCTGCACATAAAAACTTTACAGTATATCAAATGGATGTAAAAACTGCAATTTAAATGGGGAGTTAACTGATGAAGTGTTTACATATCAGCCCGAAGGCTTTACTGATCCTTCGAAGCCTGATCATGTATACATTTTAGACAAATCACTGTATGGCTTTAAACAAGCACCTCGAGCTTGGTATGATGCACTTTCAAATTATCTTTTGAAATGTGGATTTAACAAAGGTGCAGTGGATACTACCCTATTTATAAAATGTCAGGGTCCCGATATCATAGCTATTCAGATATATGTGGACGATATAATATTGGGTCTACAAATACTGAGTTGTGCAAGAAGTTTGCATTTTTAATGTCCCAAAATTTTGAAATGAGCATGATGGGAGAAATTAATTTTTTATTGGGTCTACAAGTAAAACAACTGAGTGATGGCCTTTTCATGAATAAGTCAAAATACATTTAAGACATGTTAAAGAAATTTAACATGGTCAATAGTACACCAATGAAAACTCCCATAGCTCCGGATTCTAAATCTAAACTCGATGAGGACATCTCAGGGAAACCTCTTGATGTAACTCATTATTGAGGGATAATTGGGTCATTAATGTACTTAACTGCTAGTAGACTGTATATTATGTTGCTACGTGTGTCTGTGCTAGATATCATGCACATCCAAAAGAATCACATTTGGCTGCTGCCAAACGAATATTAAGATATCTGAAAGGAACTCAAAATTAGGTTTGTGGTATCCCAGGGAATCATCTTTTAAAGTAACTGCCTTCTCTGATGCTGATCACGCAGGTGATAAAATGGATAGGAAAAGCACATCAGGAGCAGTACAATTTCTTGGTGACAAACCCGTCTGCTGGTCATCCAAAAAGCAACACTGTGTGTCTCTATCAACCACAGGAGCTGAATATGTTGCAGTATCCTCGTGCTGTTCACAAGTGTTGTAGATGAAGAGCCAACTGAGAGACTATGAGTTTACACCTCAAAAGATTCCCAAATACTGTGATTCACAAAGTGCAATAGCAATAGCTTCATATCCGGTGCAACTATCAAAAACTAAGCACATTGATATCCGGTGTAATTTTATAAAAGATCATGTAGAAAATGGTAACGTAGAATTTTATTTTGTACCAACTGAATATCAACTAGCTGAGCTGTTGACCAAAGCGTTAGATGAAAAACAATTTAATTTTTTGGTATACAAATTGGGTATGTTGATACGATAGATTTAAATTTTCAGTTGTTACACAATAATTTTAATTTTACAATTTTGTACTTGATTTAAATATTTGTTAATCTCAAGTGAATTAAAGGTTTTAATCTTTCCAAAATTTAATAAAATTGGATTGTCATGTGCAAGGGAAGCAAATGGACAAATTTTAATTTGAGGTTTGTTTAGTTGATAATTTGTTTAGTTTTATTTATTTTATTTTTTTACTTTTATTTCTTTGTGTGTCAATTTTTTTAGTTAAATGGGCTTAAATGTTTAAAAGAGAGTAGGTTTCAAATTTTTAAAAGTGGGCCGGGTTTTCAAATTCAAATTTTAGTATATATTTGAATATTGAAATTCAAAACAAATTTTTACAAACTCCGAGAACTGTTCACTATCTCTATGAAACTCTCTCTAAAAATTCCTTTATCACGAAGCAAGCTACAATTGTGTGTTTCATTTCAAGATTTTTCTTGCAAATTTTTAAGTATTCCACTGTTTTTGTTCATAATCGTTCAATTTTTGTTTATTTTTTTGTCGAGTTTTATGTTTAAATGTGATTGTGTGTGTGCATATATGTTCCTTTGATTCTGTGTTTTATATCTGAAACTGCAAGTGTGTAACTGTTAATAATGCGCAAATGAACTTGTAAATCAAATTTCAAGTTCTATTTAAGAAGACACAACTTTTAATTTGAATCTGAAATTCAAATTTTTTCGAGTGTATGAAATGTCTGAAAAATGATTTTTACGGGATTTACTGTTATTTTTAGGACAAGTTCAGTGAAGAAAAAGTGTTTAAAATCAAATTGCGAGTAGGACCATGTAAATTCTTAGGCCTTAATGTCCCTGAAATTAAAATTGTAAAATTTCAGAGTGGAAATGGGACTTAAGAAAAATTTTATGTTCAAACTCGATTAAAGGTGTTGATCGATAAAATTTTCTTTTTGATCGAGTTGAACATCAAGCCTTTCGAGAAACCATTTGGTTTTAATCGAGTTTGAAAACATTAGGACTTAAAATTTACAAATTCTTCAAACTCGGTTGATACATGGTTCGAGAAAATTTTAGGTTTTATCCGAGTTGATCAATTTCTTTGTTCGAGAAAAAGTTTTTTTTGTCATCCGAGTTTGTTGAATAATGACTTGGAATGTTTTCAAGTTCTTCCAACTCGATTCACAAGTCTTGCAAGAAATTCTTTTCTTTAATCGAGTTAGGTTATTTGTTTGTCCGAGAAACTTGTAGTTTCTTTCGAGTTTGGTAAAAAGGGACTTAAGAGATTTTGTAGTATTTTCAACTCGTTCAAAAGCTTATTCGAGAAACTTTATATGTTGTTCGAGTTGAACAAAGAGTCATTCGAGAAATTTTTTACTTCTTTTGAGTTGGTTCAAGTGTCATTCGAGTGTGATGTTACTTCATTCGAGAAATATCAAGATTCATTCGAGTTGGGTCTTAAGTTCATACGAGTTGATTTTCTTGATACCCGAGAAAGTTCTTGACTCATACAGTTTGAACTTTCATCATTCGAGTTTGGTGCCATAACTTTTCAAAAATTTTCTAAGTGTGGTGGAATTTTAATTTTTCAGAGAAATTTCACATTTTTCAAAAAAATTTTAAAATATGTGTTTTATTAATATTGGTCTCTAAACGATTGACTTTGAAGTCCTAACAATAATGTTTTATTATTATTGTCTGGAATCCTGATGCTTTAAATAATAAAACATATATTTTTCTACTTTCCTGTTAAATGTTTTATTTTTTTATCTGCAGGAGTAAGTTTGTTTTTCTGTCATTTCTAACATGTTTGTTATTTTTACAGGAAACAAAAAGGCATCCCAAGCCCCCACCCAAAATTTCAGTTCCTCAGATTCACATTCATCCTCAAACCATACACTGGTCTCAAAACCAGTTAAATCAAATTCTATTACCCGACCATCACCTTCATCACCAATCCCCGATACACAATTAGTCAAACCCAAATATTGTCGATCCCTTCTTGATAACAATCACATATTTGATACCAAAGTCATTCAAGTGGGTCTTCCTATTATTGTTGAGATCCTGAATAGTCACCACTTGGATATCTTTTAAAGTACATACCATCCATTCCTTTGGTGTATCAGAACCAATTTTGGCATACCGTAAAGTTTGTACCTGCTGAAGGAAACCGTCACCTAAAAGTGAGTATTGGTCAATTTAAGGCTAAGATCACATTGGCTAGACTCCGTCACAATGTGTTTTTGCCAAGATGGATTGATACAGTGAATTTCCTAGAAATCGCGGACTTTGAAGATTTTGTTTCTGATGAGG
Organism: Centrapalus pauciflorus; assembly: GCA_020465985.1. Lineage (NCBI taxonomy): Eukaryota > Viridiplantae > Streptophyta > Magnoliopsida > Asterales > Asteraceae > Centrapalus > Centrapalus pauciflorus. The sequence continues at coordinate 210,250 of JAANYP010003185.1, forward strand.
AGTTATGTCATGATTTAATGTACTTGGGCTACTCAAAACCATTGCTAAAAAGCTCAAAGTTTCATCGAAGTGGGTTGAATGGAGAGTGGTATACCCTGTTTAGGATCGTCAACAGGTGTATGATCTCCAAGCACACAGGGATTGATAGAGGCAACATTCATTGTTTAAGGATCTTTCATGGCATTGTGTTTAATAAACACTGTCACTATACACAATGCATATGGGAAGATTTGAAGGAAGTATTGTTGGCCCAACCCACACAAAGAACAAGAAAGTTTGTCCCACTTCAACATTTTATCCAAATTTTGATCAGGGGTATTTTGAGGTCTAATCAACGAATACCAAAGAGAACAAATGCTCAAAAATGCCCGGATTACGTAATGATTAGCCTCCACAGTGTTCAAGATGCTCCATATGCCAATGTTATGCCTATACTTGAATCACTTCTGAAATATGCTGATCAAGAGGCTGAGAGTGTTAGGTTGTATAGAATAGATCATACTCTAATAGAAACCCAAGAACCAGGATTTCTTGCCCAAGGAGTTCTAGGTTAGCAGGAACATTAGCAAGGGGCTGATGTTCAGGGAAGCCAAACTGAGATCGAGGGAGATGTGGAGCAAGAGAGGGGTTGGTGAGAAGAGTTCTGATTCAGAAAGGACGTTATCAAATATAGGTGAAGGAGGTAATGAGGGTGCTGATGATGATGAGGATCATGATGATAATGAGGGAGGTGCTGCAATGATTGAAATATCTCAACCCCAAATTGATATTGTTCAGATTGCTAGGATGAGTGTGAGGGAGATCCCAACCCTAGAAAGTCGGGATGTAGCCACATATGTTGTTCGCTCTTATATGGGGGTTAGCATTGAAACAGTCAGTACCCCACTGACAATTGCACATCCCACCAGCTACTCATCTTCATCTCAACAAGAAGGTGTTTCAACTTCACACCAAGAAATTTCACACGATCTAACCTGGAATACATTGGATACCATGGATATTGAATTTAGTACATAGCTGCTCGAGTGTACATTTTTTAATGCACAAGTCATAGATCCTATACATTCTAGGACACTTGAGTCGACTCCATCCGTTGGAGTAAGTGGAGAAGGACTTTGTGTCCATGCCGGAACAACTATAGTGTCGGAAGCATTCATTGCTCCGTCACTTGAAGTAGTTGTTAGTCCGGTCAGAGCTACAACTTTGCCAACTCTGAGCATCGGCCACACAGAAGTTCTTTTCACAAGTTCTACTGTTGTGTCAACTGGAAGTCTAGGTGACCCAGTGGTTAGAATGTCACCCTTTGTCACTGAAGACAAGCTCAATGAAGCCATTGGTGGAATAACTGCTCAAATGACAATTCAATTCTTAGAAATGATGGATCAAATGACCAACATTTAGAAGTTGCTAAAAGGGAAGTTAGTTACTGAAGATGTGACGAAGGATGTTTCACAAGCATCCATCAATGAGCTGAGAGATTTTTGTTATGATCAATTTGATGAGATGTGGGAAAGGATGATCAGTTTAGAATCTACTGTGGTTACTGCTTTAGGTTCATTATCAGAACGTGTATCAGTTGTTGAGCAAACACGCAAAGCACAGGCTTCTACTCCTAAAAGAAAATGTGATGAGCATGATGACGACTTTGATGATGCTCCTTATGAGGGGGAGAAGAGGAGGAAGCTTGGAGAACAGGATACTGGAATTCTGATAATTACTTATCCTGAGAAAGAAAAAGAGACAAGAGGAGAAGAGGTCAGAGAAGCTGGGAGCTCAAACGAAAAACGTGTTGATGCTCAAAGTGAGCTGGGATTGATTCTTTATGAAGATGTTCCAGTTCCTTTAAGTATTCAATCAGGAATATACAATTTTGAAGAATACGATGATTCTGACATTGATGAACAAGGTCAAACGTTAATGATTGAGGGGGATGAGAAAGAAGTTGACATGTCTGACGATGACGATATGTTTGAATTGAATGAAATATCATTGAGAGCTGAAAGGATATAGGAGGAAGAAGAGTTGGTAGAGCAGATCTTGAAAGATGATGTACCGATGCCAACAGTAGAAAAGCTCGAGGTGACAGTTACTATCAAAGAAGAATTGGATCCCTTTCCAGTTGAAAATGTTATGCCTCAAGTTGTTAAGGAGTTAAATGAGGTTGATTTGATGAACAAGTTCTTTGAAAGATACATCTTGGGTGATGAGTCTCAACGTTTACATCATTAAGATTTGCGGTTCAAAAGGAGGTTCGAAGGGAGATTAATGATATGCTGACTCTTTCGAATGAAGATGAAGTGAGCAAGAAAAAGGTTAAAGTGTGTTGGTACACCCTGTGTGACGATAGCAGTCTAAGTGATCCAACATTCTTGTTTAGCAAGTATTAGATATATATGTTTATATATGGTTGTTAATTATTATTGTTTGTGTGTTTGAACTTAATGTAACATATTACAAGAAGTTCAAACATAAAAGATCAAAGATAAAATCAATCATAATGTAAAAACATACGTTTCAATACTTAGTTAATTATGTGAAAAGGTAAATTCGAAATGTTTAAGGACTAGGATTCGAATCTGGCTAAATTCGAATGAGTCACTTGGACAGATTCGAATGTGACCACTTAGGCAGATTCGAGAATGTCAGATGGGACAAACTCGAATGGGCCTTGGGCCGGATTCGAGTTTGGCCCATAACAGACTCGAATTAGCCTCTATAATTAGGGATAGACTCGATTAATTATTAGACTTTTTGCAGAATTCGAGAGTGATTAAGCATTAAGCGATTTCGAGTTTATCATCAGTGTTAGGAGAGAATCAGTTCGTAGGTTCGTGCTTGTGTAGTTCGTACAGCTTCTGATAGTCTCCGTGTTCCTGGTGAGTGTTGTTACCGTCTACCCGTTAACGAGGATTCCGCACTCGTTGACGGTTCCGCGTCTAGATAGATCTGTGTTTGGTAGACCTTACAAGTGGTATCAGAGACTACGGGGTGTTCTTGGTGTTCTTCGTGTTCATCAAGATATATCCTAGGTTTCTTGACGCTTTTGGACGATTTTTCACACATCTTCATGTTTTTCGTGTTTTTCGTGTTCTTCGAGCCTAGCAAATAGTCATCCGGGAAATACTTTGTGTTTTTCACGTTTTTGATCGAAATCAATATTTTTCGTTGTAAAAATATTGATTTAATCTGCAAAACGTTGAAAAATCAAAGTATCAGCCATTTTTCGAGTTTGCGGCGCTCGAATCTATTAGAGGTAATTAGGGTTACACTTAGTCTCGAGTCTAACCAAATCCGCTCCTTTCGAGTTTGATACAGAGTGTTTTCGAATCTAATTCGAGTTTGTGCTAGAATCGAATAGGGTTTCGAAACTGCTGAGTATTCGAGTTTGCTTGACCTTCGAGTTTAGGAACTTTCGAATCTGTCATTAGTGTCGACTTTAATTGAATTACTGAACTTAATCGAATTTAATCCCAAATAAATTAAAATTTAATTATATTCGAATCTACCTAGATTCGAAAGAATTAAATTAAATTAGTTTCGAATTAAATTAATTAAGTTACAATTCAATTACTTTAGAAACAATGTCAAATCTTCAAAAGTTTCTGGAAATGGATCACGAGGTCGGAAAGGCATATACTCCGCCTAAGCTGATGAAACACGAGGATTATTATTGGTGGAAAGATCGGTTTGCCGATTTTGTGCGTTTCAATGACATGCGCATGTGGGTGTGTATTGACGAAGGATACATTCCACCAATTTCTGAAGTTGAAGGCCGTCAGAGAGTCTTATCATACCAAATGATGAAGGAGGATGGTAAGAAACTGTATGAAGCCGAGAACAAAGCTTTCTCGATAATTCGAATGGCGTTGCCATAGGATATACTACACACATTTAGGACTCAAAAGACATCTAAGGAACTTTGGGAGTCACTAGAAAAGTGGTGTGAGGGTAATCCTAGGGTTCGTAGAAAGCGTATGGAGCTGTTGAAACAACAGTTTGCGATTTTCAAGGCGTTGAAGGATGAACAGTTAGATGATACCATCACCCGATTTTATGATCTATTGATGGAGCTTGAAAGTCACGGGATTGACTATAATGACACTGAGAAGAACAACAAGCTTCTTGATGCCTTACCAGCCAAATGGGCTACGTATGTGGCAATGATAAAGCTTAACGAAGGCAAGTATTATACCCAATCATTGGAGGATATCGTGGGAACGTTGCGGGCATATCATTTCGAGCTACTGAAGGCCGAAACGGATTACGAACAAGTCTAGAATCCAGCAATGTATTTTGGAAAATCAACAAAACCTTCAGCAGCAGCTGATCTGAAGACTGCTACAACGTTTTTCACCGGAGAAACGTCGTCACCAGCAGAGACTGATGACACACTAAATAGAGCGTTCTTAGGATTGGGAAGATCGGAAGAACCGCAACCTCAAGCAACTCAGGCATCAACATCTCAGGGCTACTCTAAGATGCCCATGAGCGCAAAATCAGCGGAATAACATTTGAACCTGCTTGCTTCATTTGTGGCCGCGTACGGGAACTGCGTTAAGGGGAAAATTAACGATCCTGCTCTCTGGGATGAGGACTATGATCAGGTCGACCCTGACGATCTTGAGGAGATGGACCTTAAATGGCAACTAGCCATGGCAACCCAACGGGTTAAAAGATTCATCAAACGAACTGGGAGGAATCTGACGATGAACAATAAAGGAATTGGATTTGATAAGTCCAAGGTCAAGTGTTATAACTGTCAAGGTCTGGGGCACTTCGCCAGAGAATGTCAGAGACCAAAGGTAGATACGTACCAAGGGCAGAACCAGCATAATGGACAGTTTCAGAATCAGTCCCAACAGCGATACCTTCCAAGGTCATCTGCCGGTCAAGCCAATCTAGCTGGTCTACTATCAAATGTCACTTTAGACAGACAGCTAGATGGTACTTACGACTGGAGCTCACATCCAGAATCAAATGCTCGGGCTTTTATGGCTGAAGTCACGGAGAATGGGTGTGAAGGGGAAGAGCAGACCACAAGGGAAAACAGTCCGATGTGGGTGGAGAAGAAGAATGATCAGACGCTTCTGGAGTTTGCCGCTCAAATGGCCAACGTGGAATCTGATAACACAAAGGTTAGTCTGACTTACTCTGTTTTTCATGATTTATGTGTGTTATGTGTTACTTCTAACGATAGGTTAAATCTAGTCTTAGAAGCACATAAAACCATAACTGCTCCAAATGAGTCTTTAAAAACAGAAAACGCTAGCCTGAACGACATTAAGCAAGATCTTAAGGAAAAACTTAAGGCTGATGCTCAAGATGTAATAGTTCTGAAAGACAAACTGAGTGAGCAGTGTGTTAGGTTAGAGCTTATGTATGAGCATGTAGAGGCCTTGACAAAAAATCTTGAGGACAAAGACATAGAGCTAGCCGAAACAAAGGTAAAGGTAGCAGAGGCAAATAGTAAGCTAGAAAAGTTTAGGAATTCAAGCCTGAACCTAGGGAAAGTTTTTGACACTCAACGCCAGTCTAAAAAGCCTGTAGGTCTAGGATTTCATGAAATTCCTCCACCTTTTAATGCAAACTACGTGCTCAAACCTCAGGAGAAAACTGATAAATCTGTAGACTTAGAGGACATACCTACACTGACACCTGAGCCTGTAATAGAAAATACACCTAAGGTGACTGATACAACCGTCAAGGTTAAAAAAGTCAAATTTGTGTCTTCCTCCAGTGAAACACCTATAGGAAAACATAAAATTGATTTTAATGATCAGGACGAGGAACAAGTCGCGATAGATGTTCAACAGGACCAAGACACTAGTGAGACACCTAAGTCTAAGGGAACACACAAGAAGTCCATAGATAAGATGTCTTGCTTTAGATGTCATGAAAAGGGGCATGTTGCTTCTCACTGTCAACTTAGGAAAGCCGAAGTTACACCTAAGACAGTGCACCCAACACCTGTTAAGCCCTCAACAAATGTGGCGAGCACTAGTAGTTCTCAGAGTACCGAGAAAACTGTGCAGGCCGCACCAAAACAAGTTGTGAAACAAACACCGGTAAAGGTTGGACCAAAGGAAGTGGTTAGGACAAATTCACCTAATCGTGTCATTAATCAATCTAGGTCAGCACCTCAACAAGTCTATAGGAGCACAACACCTAGCAGGGCACACACTCCAGTTAGGTCTCATACTCCTGTTAGGCATTACGCACCGGTTAGAGCTCAGGGATCACAATCTGAAATGCAATATAATCAGAATTATTCTAGAGCTCCACAACAAATGCCTACTCAAAGGCAGAGAGTGAATTTACATCACTCGGCACCACAACAAACTCCTGTTTAACGGACCAAGTCACCTGAAAGGTGAGATGGGTATTTGAAAGAGTTTAAGTATGTGGACGAGAATGGTATAACCAAGTCAGTTATGGCTTGGGTTCCCCGTGATAACTAACCTATTTTCTTTCATGTGCAGGAGATTACCACAGGTCCAAACAACAAATGGTTCGTCGACAGTGGATGCTCCAGGCACATGACAGGGGAAAGAAGTCTCCTTACAGACTTCAAGGGTGGGAATCGGGGATTTGTATCATTCGCGGGAAACAAGGGAGGAAACATCACGGGTACCGGAGTGGTCACTAATGGGACGATAAAGTTGGACCAAGTTTATCACGTTGATAAACTGGTTCACAATCTCATTAGTGTATCTCAAATCTGTGACAAGAAGAACTCAGTGTTGTTCACTGACACTGAAGCGTTAGTGCTAAAACCGGGATTCAAGATTCATGAAGAATGGGTATTGATGCGGGCACCAAGGAAGAATGACTTGTACATGCTAGATATGAGCAAGCCGGAGACTTCGATGGGGCCAATCTGTTTATTATCCAAAGCTTCGGAGACGGAATCGGTATTGTGGCACAGACGCATGGCTCACTTGCACCTAAGAAAAATGAACTACATAACGAAGAATGGACTGGTGCAAGGTGTGCCTATGAAGAGCTTTCAGTTCGAGGACAAGTGTCTACCATGCAAGAAGGGCAAACAACATAAGAAGACACACAAGTCCAAAATGCAGAACTCCATAACCTCAACATTCGATACGTTGCATATGTACCTTTTCGGCCCAATCAACAAAAGGAGTAAAGGAGGTAGTTGGTATTGTTTGGTTATCACTGACGATTACTCACGATTTTCTTGGGTTTTCTTTCTAGGTACAAAGGACGAGACGGCTTCAAAGCTCATCGGGTTCTTCGAACAAGTGGAGAATCCCTACGGAACACGGGTTAAAAGGCTTCGTAGTGATAATGGAACTGAGTTCAAAAACACTGTAATTGGTGTATATTGCCTATCAAAGGGCATAGTGCATCAATTTAGTGCACCATATGAGCCTCAACAAAATGGGGTGGCCGAAAGTAAAAACAGGTTACTGATTGAGGCAGCTAGGACTATGTTGTCGGATTCAAAGCTTCCTACCATGTTTTGGGGGGAGGCAGTGAATACCGCATGTCACATTTTAAACCGCGTCCTAATGGTCAAATCTTTGAACAAAACCTGTTATGAAATTTTGAATAAACGGCCACCTAATTTAACTGGCTTCGAACCGTTTGGGATACCATGCACTTTATTGCGTACAAAACATCAACCAAAGTTTGGTGAAAAGGCTGACGAAGGATACTTCCTAGGTTATGTGCCGAACTCACCAAACAAACGGGTTCCTAACAAAACAAATGGTACAGTGGAAATTGTGTATAACATTGAAGTTACAAGTTATACACATGAACCCCAAACAGGTGCGGAATGGATATTTGACTATGATAAATTATTTGAGTCATTTAACATTTCTTTGGATGATAATGCAGGTACAATCGAAAAGGACATGGAGACGTTGCATCTGAATGACGATGGTCATACCTTTCCGAGGACTACGTTTGAATCCACATCCGAGCCTACTTCGACTGTAGATGGATCTCCAGAAGTCAATGTTCCTGAAGCACCTTCAACTGAGAACCAGACTCAGGAAACAAATTCCAACTCTGAGGAAAATGTCCACGAGGAGGAAAATGTAGAATCTGAGGAAGTTCCCCCATTAGGTGAAATAGGATCTAGCTTAGGAGATAATCTAAGGGTTGATGAGATAGAGACCTCTAGGATCAACAAGAATCATCCTATAGAAAGCATCATAGGAAATCCAAATGAGGGTGTGAGGACTAGGAGTAGTTTAAATAACAACACAGTGTTGTTGTCGATGATAAATGACTCCGAGGCATATCACACATGTCTCTATTCTTGTTTCATATCGCAAGTAGAGCCTAAAAATGTGCAAATGGCACTTAAGGATAACTCCTGGGTTGAAGCGATGCAGGAAGAACTCTCGCAGTTTAGGAAACTAGAAGTGTGGGAGTTTGTTCCATTACCTCAAGGGGAAGTTGCCATAGGAACCAAATGGGTTTTTAAGTGCAAAAGAGACGATCGGGGTATAGTCACTCGCAACAAGGCTAGGCTAGTTGTAAAGGGTTTCAACCAAGAGGAAGGAATCGATTACAATGAGGTGTTTGCACCAGTAGCAAGGCTGGAAGCCATTAGGTTGTTTCTAGCTTTTGCCTCCTTCAAGGGCTTTAAGGTATATCAATTAGATGTTAAGAGTGCTTTCCTATATGGGAAAGTGAAGGAGTTGGTGTATGTAGAACATCTGCCCGGATTTACACATCCAAAATATCCAGATAGAGTATATCGTTTAGATAAGGCTCTATATGGATTGCATCAAGCACCAAGGGCGTGGTATGAGACTCTATCCAACCCTTTATTAGAAAACGGCTTTGAAAGGGGTAGGATAGATAGTACTCTGTTTGTTAAGAGGAAGGGAGAACATTTTATCTTGGTACATGTGTACGTCGATGATATCATTTTTGGATCATCAGACGAACAGATGTGCAAGGATTTCGAGAAGGTGATGAAGTCGAAATTCGAGATGAGTGCAATGGGAGAGTTAACTTTCTTTTTGGGGTTACAAGTTGACCAGAAGAAGGAAGGGATGTTTATCCATCAGACGAAGTATGTCTATGACATATTGGAACGTTTCGGGATGGAAGGAACAAAATTGACTGCCCATTTCAGCACGCCGATTCAAGTGAATCACAATCTCGGACCGGGTACTGAAAGTGATACCAATGTGGATCCGCATTATATCGGGCCATTATTGGATCACTTATGTATTTAACTGCTTCAAGACCTGACATCATGTTTGCTGTGTGTATTTGTGGTAGGTTTCAAGCTAATCCGAAGGAAATGCACATGAAAGCTGTGAAGCGGATTCTACGATACCTCAAGTCGAAACCGAAGCTGGGACTTTGGTATCACGCGGAGGGAGATCTAGAGTTGGAGGCATTCACGGATTCTTACTACGGAGGATGCAGCTTGACGCACAAATCAACAACTGGAGGTTGTCAGTTCCTAGGAGGGAGATTGGTATCCTGGCAATGCAAGAAACAAACGTCGGTAGCCGTGTCAACGTTCGAGGCCGAGTATGTTGCTGCTGGTAGTTGCTGCTCACAGGTTCTGTGGATACAACAACAATTGCGGGATTACGGTTTGGCTTACACTCAAACTCCCATTAGGTTAGACAATCAATCTACAATTGCTATAACTAACAATCCAGTAAAACACAGTAAAACAAAGCACATAGACATAAGGAATCATTTTATTCGTGATTGTGCTGAAAAGAACATAATCAAATTGGTAAAAGTGGCAACGGATGATAATAATGCAGATTTATTTACCAAAGCATTTGATAAGTCACGGTTTGAATATTTAATTCAACTAAATGGAATGCGCAACCCAGAGTAATTTGACCTTAGTGATAGTTTATTTCCTTTTATAGAAGTAGTATTTCTTTCTTTTTATGGTAAGTCTGCTAATTTAGGATAGTTTCTATTTTTAGTAAGTTAGTAAGTTATCTTATTTTATTGCTATTTTTTATGAAAAACAAAAAGAAAAAAGAGAGAAAATTATAAAAACACAAAAAAAGAGAATATCGGAAAAAGAATTAAGTCTTAGATGCATAGGGTCAAAATGACGAGAATTAGCACAGTCGTTACAAACTCTAAGTGTTTAGGCTTTCACACATAATGCAACTAAAATTCTAAGTGTTATACTTTATTTTAGTTTGATGTGTTGGTAGGCATAATACATATAGGGAATCCCAAGGCTAATAAAATATTCAAGAAAAAGTCAAGCGTGTCACTAACTTAGATGTATGACCAATCGGTCTTAATTTTTATGTACAAGACATACAAACCTTGAGTCTAAATGAGGTATGCAAACTTTCTGGGGATGTAGAGCATCATCAAATACATCTTAAAATGGAAAGAATAGAAAAATCATACAAAATTGAGAGTCGAAAACATGTAACTCTGTTGTACGTAAGTACAGACCTGTTGCCTCTGTTTAGATTGGGGTTAGCAAGATAAGTCGCTTTGTTGTACGTCAGTACAGACCTGTCACCGCTGTCTTGCTAGCTTTAAAAATAAACCTTAAGTCAAACTAAGACACTTTGTTGTATGAAAATACAGACATGTGTCTAATGTTTGTCTTTTAAAGAAAGTTTGCAAATACCAACAAGTTAGAATCTTAGTCTGTTTGCCTTGATCATAAAAGTATGTCTATGTCTAAGTCACGTAAGATAATTTCATGATAAATAAAAATGCCAAGGGATATTCCGAAATGTAGAATGTTTAAAGGGGTAAAATACCAACAATCGGCTAAATAGGTATTTCACGACAAACAATCAAAGGAATCAAAAATTCCTAAGTGTGGAAGTTTAAGTACTGAAAGTGAGTATCTGACACCGCTATCTGATTGAACCTTTCTTTGACTATACTCGTCAAAAATATTTTGTTAAGTGTTTAGCTTAGATTGTAAATTTTAATAAATATAGTTTAAGTCTAAGTTACATTTTTGGTCAAAATTTTAAAATTTTTTATTTTATTTTATTTTATTTTATTTTTCCTTAGTTTATTTTATTTTCTTTTATATTATTTTTCTACTTAGGTAAAGGGTCAAAAATTACTGAGGGTGCATTCATAGTTGGATAAAATAAACATTGCGTGAAAAGTCTTGTGCTTAGGGTAAATGATTTGGCATAGTTTATCATGTTACACAATAAAATTGAAAAAGTTGAAAAAGTTGAAGTTATTTCAAAATTTTCGAAATTTTCTAAGTTTCAGGGCAATTCGAGTTTAGGTTAAACTCGAATTGGGGTATGCTCGAATTTGTCACTAGATTCGAAAGTGGCCATAGACTCGAAGGTAGGTGGTATAAATAGGTTAACAGTAACGTCATTAACTCATTACTGTTTTCGAATCTACTCTCTCGAATCTATTGGCGATTTCGAATCTACCTGCTCGAGTCTATCGTTTTTCACAAAAACAACAATTTGTCGAGTTTCTTGCTTGGTGTTTCGATTCTACTGATACATCTAGGTATAATCAACTAGGTTGTACAAGATTCATGTAGTTTTATACATCATTTAAGCCAAAAATCACCGATATTTCAAAGTTTATGGGTCGAAATCGTGTGTTTCAAAATTACCAAGTTTGGACCGATAAATAGTCAAATTAAATGCACATATCTGTGATTAGTAACTAGTAGGACTAATGAATGTAATTTTCTGAGTCCAAAACGGTTAAAATCATGGGATTTGGTGATGAGTTGGGCCGACGGGTTCGAATCTGTTCTAGACAATCGTCGAGTTTGTCAGTAAACTCGAGTTGGTCACTAGATTCGAATCTGTCATCAAACTCAAAATAGAGTTTATTCGATTCTGTTTATTCGAATCTGACATTTTATTTGAATTATTTAATTTAAATTTTATTAAACTTGTAGAAATTCTTTTGTGTTGGATTTTGTACTTAATCAAGTTCAAAATAAAACAAATTTGAATTTAGGCAAGTTTATTGATTTTTATTAATTCTAATACTTTATCTATTGTGCAGATATGGCTGTTCGAGTATTTGTGCCGAAGCACAATATGGTCATTCCCCCCGACCATCATATCCTTGAGGCGCAGGGTTTTCGTCAAATGCTGGATTTCTTAGTAGAATCTAGGATTGCTTTTGCTTTGTCTCATAACATTCAGATTGTTATTCCTAATGTTCGCCAGTTCTATGATCATCTTCAGGTGGATTGCTCTGTCACCCCGACAGTGCTGAGAACTAGAAATAGCTGGACAACCGCTAGTGTTTTCTGCCGATATGCTGCGACAGGTTTTGCAGCTAGGATCTCAAGAAGAAGAGTCTGGGCCTATTGACTTTCCCTTAAGTATTAGGCAGGCAGCTTTTCAGAGAATGGGTTACAGCTTGGATGTTACGAAGACATCTTACATGAAGAGCGGGCTTATTGGCCAATGGAGATTTTTGGCTCATGTGTTTATGGTTTCTTTTGCAGCCAAGAAAGCTGGTTTTGACTATATTGTCTCGAAGATCCAATCTGGGATGATCGCCTTAGTATATAATCGGCCTTTCAGCTTTTCGGAAATGTTTTTCTCGGAGTTCGTTCATCAAATCACGGCTCCAGAGCATCAACAATTTCTCCTATATCCTCGTTTCATAATGATGCTCATAAGGCATTTCTTGCCTAATTTGCCGCAGTTGAATGAGATTCAGAGTGTCGCGGTCATGGATAAGAGGATTTTTGCTAATTGCTCCTCGCACAGAGGAAAGTTGGCGGTTCCAGTCGAGCGACCGTTGTTTGGAGCTGTACTTGACAGGAATTTTGAAGCACCGAATGATGCCAACTGGGCAGGAGAAGTGGAGGTTCAAGCCAGACAGCCACCGCAACAACAACGACAACAACCACGTGCACAGCCACAAAGGAGACGACAGAGAGCTACTGCGAGTCAAACTCAGACATCTAGGCCTTCTACAAGTCAACAGCAAGAGGAACAAGAAGCAGGGCCTTCGAATGTCCCAAGTGAATCTGATCAGTTGTGTCACACGTTATATGAAATTTGGGAAGCTGGTCCTCACGCCAATGAAGAAATATCTGCAGCATTAATTGGAGAATTGCTAGAGCCTCCAGAGGGAGAGGATGATGTCCTGAGGGATGTTGATGAATATGAACCAGAGCAGACTGGTAATGACTCGTCATCGTCAGCTACTGAATCAGAAGATATGGAGGAGATACAGGTTGAAGCTCCAGAGTCCGAATCTACAGAACCTCCTGTTCAAATGGGAACTTATGGATCAAGGTTGGTATTAAATGAAGAAGCCTCAAGGCGTAGAGCATCAAGAGAGTCAGATGACTCTGATTTTGAAGAAGAAGAGGTCGCACCATTAGTGACGAGGCAAAGGGCCAAGCGTCATAGATTTATGCAAGGATCTACTTCAGCTTCAGCAGAACAACCTGAAATTCCTCAACCTCAAATTCCTCAATATCAGGACCCTCAAACCACCATTCCACCATCACCACCTCATGATGAACCGTACATCCCATCGCCGATCATTCCAACTCCAATTCAATCCATCCCATCAACCTCATCCATATACGCCGACAATCAAAGATTTCTGCAGCTAAAAGCTCGAGTTGACTTCCAAAATATCCAGATCTTAGGCCTAACAAAGGCAATCGGTGAGATTCAGACTCATAACGCAAATCTTGATAACGAGAATGCCGATCTAAAAAGGATAGTGGAAAAGGTTCTGGAAGAGAACTTAGAGTTAAAGACATTTGTAGCTGATCAAGCAGCTGAGTTAAGATCGATGCGCTCCCTAGTTGAGCAATTAATGAAAAATTTACAGGCTCAAGGGGAGACATCGTGCCGAGATCAAGAAGTGCGCAGGGAGGATGATGATAATAAAGATGACCAGGGCAATGATCCCAGCTCTCAAAGATAGAATGAGCCAGTAGATTTTTCTGCTGCTCAGGATGCTCAATCTCAGGGGGAGCCAAGTCAAGCAGGAGGTGAAGTAGGAGAGGCCGGTTCGTCTAAACCTACAGAATCTGAGATAAATGAGATGATTGATGCTCTTATGGATCTCGACGACGACCCGTTGGATTTTGGTTTTGACTTTGAAGAGGATATGGAGGAACTAGAAGAGGGAGAATTTGTCCCTGAAGAGATTGTTGACGGGAGATCAGATGATGAGGTGTGTGCTGATGAAGACGATGAAGCTGATGAAATCATCGTTCAGCAAAATCCTATCACTGATACATATGTGATAGAAGGAAATGATGTTGTTAACATAGAAGTGGTGAATGCTGCTTTAAATGTTGAGTCATCAACAGAAGAGCCTGCCAGAGAGCTAACTAATGAAGAGAAAAGGAAGTTGTGGTTCAGGGCTGAGCAGAAGGAATTAGAGCTGAAAAAGAAGATGAGGGTGCCGGGGACTGGAAAACTGTCAGGAAGCATATTAAGCTGGTTTTTTGATCAAGAACTGCAGCTATTCATAATCAATAGAAAAGATGGGCTCCAGTACCTGAGGCGAACTCTGAAAGTATTCAATTCACTGTCGAAGATTGAGATCAAGGCGTTAGCATGGAAAGAACTGATCAATATCGGCAATGACCCTTACGCAGATATAATAGCCAGAATCATAAGGAAAAAGGGAAGATCAAGGAAGTTTGAACGCCTAAATCCAAGGATAGGAAAAAGAGTAGAGGATCCTTCTCGAATTGATCCTCTAACTGGGCGTCCTTGGATGAAGATTCAATACAAACCCATAAGATGTCTAAGAAAGGTTCCGCTCAAGCCAATGCCACAGAATGTCATGAAAAATCTGAATTAGTGGTATGTTGAGAGTGAAACTGGAGAAGCGGTGATGGAAGATTTTAAAGAAAAGGTGATTCTCAGAATCTATGATCCTCTTCACCTGGTAAACCTTTCTCGAGATGACCTTCAAATTTTGCATGCTCATAAGATTTCAAGTGACACTCATATGGATGGTGAGGCTAGAAAGTATGAGAATGTAGTTCGAGTGTGTATTGAAAAAGGTTTGTATGCTGGAAGCAGTTTGAATAAATAATGAACAAAGTTCTTAATCAAATGTGTGAATTATTAGAAGCTATCATCAAGGGGGAGTCTGTTGGTACACCCTGTGTGACGATAGCAATCTAAGTGATCCAACATTGTGGTTTAGCAAGTATTAGATATATATGTTTATATATGGTTGTTAATTATTATTGTTTGTGTGTTTGAACTTATTGTAACATATTACAAGAAGTTCAAACATAAAAGATCAAAGATAAAATCAATCATAATGTAAAAACATACGTTTCAATACTTAGTTAATTATGTGAAAAGGTAAATTCGAAATGTTTAAGGACTAGGATTCGAATCTGGCTAGATTCGAATGAGTCACTCGGACAGATTCGAATGTGACCACTTAGGCAGATTTGAGAATGTCAGATGGGACAAACTCGAATGGGCCTTGGGCCAGATTCGAGTTTGGCCCATAACAGACTCGAATTAGCCTCTATAATTAGGGATAGACTCGATTAATTATTAGAATTTTTGCAGAATTCGAGAGTGATTAAGCATTAAGCGATTTCGAGTTTATCATCAGTGTTAGGAGAGAATCAGTTCGTAGGTTCGTGCTTGTGTAGTTCGTACAGCTTCTGATAGTCTTCGTGTTCCTGGTGAGTGTTGTTACCGTCTACCCATTAACGAGGATTCTGCACTCGTTGACGGTTCCGCGTCTGGATAGATCTGTGTTTGGTAGACCTTACAATGTGTTAGATTTAACAGCAAAGCAAAATGCTAATATCAGGAAAAGAAATAAGCTCCATCTCTTGAAGATCATATTGAAAAGAAGATTTTTTGTAAGAAGCAAGCACCATGTACATTCTTGAAACTTTTCAGAGTCTCAGAGTCAGAAGTGAATTCTGAATAGTAGATTTGGTGAAGATTAAAAAGGATCGGTTTGTGAAGTATTTTATCCTACATTCACCGTGACCAGAACTGATGGGAACACATATGTCTTCACTGAAGCTGATATGTTTTGTATGAATTTTGTGGATATTAAAGATCTTTTTGACGAATTTTGCAGAAATAAAAGTGGCTAAACTCATACAATAGCAGTATACTTTTTAAGGTGTTTCGATATAGTACGTGTAGTTTTTATATTGTTAAAATGATACCTTTACTTTTTTATGACCGATTATTTCGTCTAGCTTTGTGCAGTTGTGTGAGAATCGTCGGTACGAACTTGTTCACCGTTGGATCTGCGTGAAATTTGAGAAGAAGCTTCGCACCAGATAGTTCTTCGATCTGGACGGTGGAGATCGTCATTGGATAATTCTACAGAGGTCTGTAGGTGTTTGTAGTTGGCTATGTTGTGTGATTTCCCCTGCCAGGTTAATATAAGGACGAGAGAGTGTATTTGATGTTTCAATTATGAAATTTGAACATTAATAAAAAAAGAAATTCCACTCTTAACAGGTATAGCCAGTAACCGGTTACCAAATGTATAATATTGGTATATAAAAATGTAGTACACGTATCAAATTTGAACGATTCAGAAAGTACACGTGTAATATGAATAATTAAAATAGTACACGTACCATATCGATATATTTTTAAAAGTACACAACTATTATACAGCTTTAACCCAAATAAAAGAGTTGAAAATTGTAGATTTGCACTAAAGATGTTATTCCACTTTATGCACACCAAACTGGTGCTCATGTCTGTGCAAGATCTACAGATAGGTGTTGAACGAGGAATGAGGAAAATCAACATCACTGCTCCAAATTGTTTCATCAAATACATGAAAAATTTGAAAGAATTTCAAGTAGTTATGGCTAAGCACCCGGTGGCTATTTATAAAGATAAGGATCAAAAGTGGAGAGCCATGAGGAGTGTTGAGTTGAATAAGTTTTGTGATGGACATTAAAGAAGGTATTGTATGGTTTGAAAGGAAGATTGTCTACTGACAAGAAGAGAAAAATCAAAGAACGGTGGTCTAAGCATAAATGACAGAAAGCTGATAGTGGAGTTCATCACGAAGATTGAATGGGGACTAACTAACAGAAAAAGTATTCTAAGATTTGAGATGAAGGTCGGACTGAAGGACTGAAAGAGTGAAGACTCATTATGTTTCTTCAAAGGGGGAGATTGTTGGAAACTATTTTGTTGATGAAAATTAATAAGTCTAGGGGTCTTATTGTAATTACATTATAGTATTGACTTTTTTTATAAATAGAAAATATTGTACTGAAATGTACAGATCGTACATTCACATTTTTTCACGGAATCAAGTTGTACGGATTAGGTCAACAGTGTTCATATTCTCACATTCTGTAATTCCGAATTTGTGCAATTGAAATCATTCGGTTAGTGTTTCTGATTGGTCTTAATTGGTTAATCTTTGTTTGTAATTGATTAAATATGAATATCAATATTTAATGTTTTCTTTTTATAAAGTTTTTTTTTTAAAAAGTTTTAAACCCTTAATGATGCAAAATTGCTTTGGATTATATCGTGATCATCATTTAACGGGGAGTAGTTTTTCTATGGTTTAATTTGAGAAGATCAGTCAATTTTTCTTGCCAATCAGGATACATTCATTCAATCTGACAGATCAGATGTCCATATCACAATTCTCTAAGAATCTCTCCACATCCTGTGTAGTCGTTCACTACTGAATTCATACATATCTAAATTGTGTTTCATTCTTATTCATCCATTCAAATAATTCTCTCCTTATCGCATCTCAATATGATCTCGTATCTCATTGAAATCAGAATCGTCCATTCATTCTGAATTATATCATTCTGATACTTTTGGATTCATTCAAAACTACCACTTCAGAAGATAAAGTACTTCAAGTTAATGAATCTGCTAACTCTAATACACCACATGAGTGAAATAGGCATATATATCAATCATAGGGTCTTCCCAAAACTGGTTGACCTACCCATGGAATAATCCTTCTAATAGATGAGAGGTAAGGGTCTTTCAGATCTAGTTGAGGAGGATCAAACATAGTGTGGTGTTGATCGGGTAGAGCTGAGATAAATGAAAATAAGAGGGGTTTAAATTAAAGGAGATGGGGGGGGGGGGGTGTATCAAATCTTGCTTTATTGATATAAGTGACTTGGAGGGAGCTATAGTTGAAAAATTCATTTGAGAGCTTGAGGGGAGTGAAAGGATTAAAAGAGAAGAAAATCCTATCCAAACCTACAAATAGTTGGGTTTCCTACATATGCTATCGAATCGTATTCGTTGAGATTTGGTATTGAAAAAGACGATATGGACACAGTGACGCAAGCACACAACCTCATTAGCTACTCAGTTGCTTCTTAAAAGGTCATAGTTTCATTTCTCAAGGAGATATACCACATAATCTATCGATATATCATTTGGAGTTAATTGATATTGAAACAGGAAGACATGTGCTCCGGTCTCCAAACTTCATTTGATTGGACACAGTGTCTAGAGCTTAATGATTATACACTACTTAGGACACATATTAAGTCATGTCTGTGTGACAATCAATGCTTGTCTAATGTGACAAAGTCGGAATAACTATAGTGGTGCTTATAAGTATTTCACGTTGATTAGTTGGAAATCCTACCAATGTTAACATCAAAGCCAATGTTGAACGTAGGTTACATAGTTCATCACTATCGTGTTAAAAGGAAACCTAAGTGGTCCTGGTTGTTATTTTTGTCTGTAGTTCTTATTTCAATGTCATAGGTTGCAAAGCCTAATGACTGTTTTTGATGATAAAGAGTAGGTATTCATATTTCAAGGTTGAGTAAGCATCTTGCAAAGAATATCTCGGTGGTTTACATGAGAATCAAGATTCTCTTAGTCATCATGAGGGGGAGAATAAGTGTATGATTTAAGGGGGAGAATACTAAAAGAGACAGATAATTGAAGAATTCAATGAGAGAAAGATACTTTCAAACCAGAAAGAAAGCTAATCTAAAGAAAATATTTGTTCGGTTGAATTATCAAGGGGGAGAGAACTGATTTAAAGTTGAAGATATCAGAGAATAGAATGAGCGTTTTGCATCATCAAGTGAAGGGATGACATGATATGTTGGCTGTTTGGTCATGAGTTAGCAATCTTTTTCGATATTCCTAGAGCGATCAGATATTCCAACTCCAACCTCTGTTGCTCCAAATGTACTTAGAGAGATCACAAGCTTGCAAGCAGGAATGTCAGGAAGTGTTAGTTTTTCAATAGCGAGAGGAGCGACAAACTGAAAGACTTACTGCCCAAGCCCTAGACTGGGTAAAGCAGAGGGTACGGAGTCCCTACATGGAAGGGAACTATAAGAAAAATATTCATAAAGGAATTAAAGACGAGTTGAGCCGACTTAATTTAGTCTTTTGAAGGTGTGGAACAAAGAGACAAGTCAATATATGTTGCCATGATTGGAGCTCTGAGGAAAAGCAAAGATGCAGTGAGAAACCGATCCCGATAGTCAAAGTCATACATATCAAATTCGACAAATTCTATAGTATCTTCTATCCAATCTTTCAAGTGGAACGAGAAGACTGATCATTCTCAGAGTTTTCAAAAGCAGACTTTGCTAACTTATTTTTACAGGACCTTGAATTTCTCTACCTACATCTTTTACTCAATAAAAGCATGAATCCGATTTCAAGGAACGCTCAGAGAAGTATTGTCAAGTTTCTATGCAAAAATATCACACTGTCGCTAATCTTTGATTTTTCAAATGGCGTTAGAGGCAATACAAAGAAAGGTGAATTTGCTTGCTCCGAATCAAGACAATCCAAGACTCGAGCGTCTACCAGTCTAAAAATTTACAAAGTCACCTACAGTCGGAGTTTTCTATCTGAATCCACAGAAGAAGACGTCCATGAGGAGAGATGAGCTTGAGAAGTACTCTCATGGAACACTATACATGGTCTGGAAAATGCTGATGATCAGAATTGATAACTTGAAAGAAGGTCTTAAACAAGGGGTGAGATAATGGGAGCTGAAAGCTGTGTTAAAACTCATCAGAGACATTCGAAAAGAAGTCAGAGACAAGATGGAATACAGAATGACGATCTGACGTCTCGACAAATATTTTGATAAGAGAAAGCTTGTGACGAACCTAAAAGCTAATCACAAAGGGGTAGAATGTTAGATCTATAAGTTGTGATAGTTTCAGGGTTCATATTGTAATAAACAACACTTACTTTTGGGCTTAAAGTGTAAGGATCCAAACTTATGTGTAATTGGGTTAAAAGACCTAAAAGGTCAACCCATGGGTTATGGTTTTGTACTTGGATCCATCTCTAGTATTTGTTTATAAATAGATTTATTTAGGGTTTTGTAATCCAATCTTTTCAACATTGTAAGCATACGAGACTTTGTGGTTATTCATATTTGCTTTCATTGTTCTTTAAGATTTTAGCTTATTCATATCCACGTTCTTGATGAATATATGATAAATGTTGAACGCTTGCATAAAATTTAATAAAATAAAGTAAAATAAATAAGACTAATATTGCCAAAATTTAAAAATAAGTACATAAACAAAATCATATTTGGAGAGTTTCATAGAAAGTTCAATCAGATAGCTTTGCCAATGCACTTTCGGTGTTGCACTTTCACACTTTGGAATTTTTGATTCCTTTGAATGTTTGTCGTAACATACACACCATGTCGATTGTTGGTATGTTTGTCTACCTAAACACTCAACACTTAGAATTTTCCTTTGGCCTTTTTATTTATCAAGAAACTACCTTACGTGTCCCACACTTAGACATACTTCAATGATCAAGACAAACATATAATAATTATGACTTTTCGGTATTTGCGAATCATCTTTAAAAGGCAAACGTCAGACACAGTTTTGTATTTACATACAACAGAGTGTCTTAGTTTGTCTTAGGGTAGAGCATACTTCTTTTATTTAACAAGACAACGGTGACAGGTCTGTACTTACGTACAACAAAGCGGCATATCTTGCTAGTTTAAGTCAAAACAGCGGTGGCAGATCTGTACTTATGTACAACAAAGCGACATATTTTGACTTTCTTTACATTTCAAAACTTGCTCTTTTATGTAAGATGTATTTTGTTGAAGCCATACATCCCCCAGATTGATTTACATACCTCATTCATAATTATTTTATGTGAGCCTCTAACACAGAAATTTAAGACCTTTTGGTCATACGTCTAAGTTAGTTACCCATTTGACTATTTCTTGATTGTTTCATTAGCTTTTAGGAAAACCTTCATGTTTTATGCCTACCAACATATCAGAACATGAAGATGTATATCACTTATAATTTATAGTGCATTATGTGTGAAAGTTTAACTCTTAGAGTTTGTTAGACCATACTAAATTTCGTCACTTTGAATCTTAGACTCTAAGACTTCTCTTTTAATTTTTCATTTTTCTCTTTTTATGAATTGTTATAGTTTTCTCTCTTTTTTTTTCTTTTCTTTTTCTTGTTTTTAAGTAAAATAAAAAATAAGACAAACTAATAACTAGAGAAAATTTAATAGAAAAATTATCTACTGAGGTCAGGTTACTCTAGATTTCGCATCCCATTTAGTTGGACTAACAACTCAAAACGTGATCTATCAACTGCTTTTGTGAACAAATCCGCAAAGTTGTCTTTTACCAACTTTGTTATTCCAACTGACACACTTTACCTTTTTCCTGTAAGACTTCTCAACTTGGTCTAAGGACCCAATCAGCAAGCCTGTTGTTTCATCCCTTGTACCTCTGTCCTGTGTCGAGAGCCACCACTATCCATATAACCAATTGTTGTTAGGACCTATAGTTAACTCCCGCGGACTAACCAAGACAAGTTAGTTATCACGGGGAACCCAAGCCATGACTGACTTGGTAATACCATCCTCATCCACAAACTTGAACTCTTTCAAATACCCATCACTCTTTTCAGGTGACTTGGGTTTTTGATCGAGAACCTGTTGTGGAGTTCAGTGATTAACAACAACTTTCGACCTTTGGGTTAGTCTTTGCGGTTCAACCCTTGAATAATTTCTTTTATAGTATCTCAGTTTGATGATTCTGGGCTCTACCTGGTGTCTTATGTCTATTAGGAGAATTAGACATAACTAGAGTGTGACTCCTCTTAGGTGTATTATTCCTAATGATGGATTGGCGGCCAGACATGGATTGACTAGGGTATCTATTCGATGTATTATTCCTAAGTCCTTCAATTTGTCTGAGAGACACCGGTGGTTGTCGACTACCTAGACGTGACATCACACTTGAGTTCTTCTCAGAAAATTGAGAACAACTCTAGCTCGTATCACTAGGCATTGTTTTTAAGGTTTGCTGTTCTTGTTTCCCTATGTTTAGTGAAGACTCTGGCTTCTTGTAGGGACAACCTGAAGCAATTTGTCCTTTCTCATGACATTTAAAGCAAGACATCTTGTCAATAGATTTCTTATAGGCACTCTTTGACTTAGGTGTCTCACTAATGTCCTGTCTGATTGTATCAACAGCTTGGTTTAACTCCTCTTTGTTATTATTACATACAGTCTTAGCTTCTTCTTGTTTAGGATTACAACTATACTACACAAACTGTACCGTTTTCCTAACCTGAGGAGTAGTTGATGATACTTTAGTAGAATCAATTAACTCAACATCCTCTGATTTAACCATTTTCTTGGTCTCATCCTGAGGAGTAGGTACATAGTTGCTATTTGCCTCAGCAACCTTAATCCTAGATTCAACTAATTCCATATCTTTTAGAGAGATCTCTTTGGTCAATGACTCTACATGCTCATAAATTAGTTCATTCCTAACATTTTGTTCAATAAGTTTGACATTTAGAACTATCAAATCTTGAGCATCATTTTCAGTTTGGCCTGAAGATCTTCATTAAAGTCTTATAAATTAGCATTATCTGATTTTAATAATTGAATTTGAGCTGTCATGGATGCATGGGTTTGTAGCACTAGGTTCAATTTATCATTTAACGTAGTACACAAAACACATAAATCATGCAAAGTAGAAAAGTTCAGAGTTACCTTTTTCTGATTAGGTTCGATGTTAGCCATCTGAGCTGCAAACTCCAAAGTAGTCAGCTCCTCAGTAATCTCCAGCACCAAAGGATTTGAATCAGACTGCTCGGTATCCTCTTTATTTTTCTCTTCTGCTCCCATATCCGTTTCTGTCAGTTCGACCATGAAAGCGCTAGTGTTCGCCCCTGGATGTCTATTCCAATCATATGTGCCATCCAACTGTTTCTTAGAAGCCACATTAGTAAGTAAACCAGGTACTGAACCCTGATTCCTTGATC
This sequence comes from Centrapalus pauciflorus, assembly GCA_020465985.1. Taxonomy (NCBI): domain Eukaryota; kingdom Viridiplantae; phylum Streptophyta; class Magnoliopsida; order Asterales; family Asteraceae; genus Centrapalus; species Centrapalus pauciflorus. The sequence goes on from JAANYP010003185.1 coordinate 233,495, forward strand.
TCTGATTCCCTTAACCGGTTGAATACTGACGTCCCGAGTTCTGATGATTATCCATCTTGGGTCTTTGACACTCTCTCGCAAAGTGTCCTAACCCCTTACAGTTATAACACCTAACTTTTGACTTATCGAATCCTACATTGTTCACACTTAGATTTCTTCCTATTCTTTTCATGAACCTCTTCAATCTCTGTGTGACCATAGCCAATTGCCATTGTAGGTCCATTTGCTCCAAGTCATCCGGATCCACCTGATCATAATCTTCTTCCTATAGAGCTGGATCGTTTATTTTCCTTTGAATACAATTCCCGTAAGCTACTACAAGCGATGCTAGAAGCTTCAGTTGCTCCTCTACAATTTTAGCACTCATTGGCATTTTTTTGTATCCTTGAGACGATGATCCTGAAGTAGATTCCTGTGGCTGATATTCCGGATTTGAAAAACCCAGAAAGACCCTACCATAAGATTCTTCTGCTACTCTTGGTATGCCCTCTTGGTCTCCAGAATAAAATGTTGTGGCTTCAGACTTAGGTACACTAGAATTAGATGGTTTAGATTTACCAAAGTACATCTCAGGATCTTGTACCTATCATACTCCATCTCCATCTTCTGTATCTTCAAGTTATAAGCCCTTAGAACTCCAATAACTTCTTCCAGAGTGAGGGTTTCTATTTTCTCTTCATCTTGCTTTATCAACGCAGTGTACAATTCCCACTTTTATGGTAACGCATCTAGATGTTTCTCGATCTTTTCTGATTCTTGATACTTAACCCTGTGGATATCAAGCTCGGTTAACAGATGATTGAACCTTGTGCAATCTCATCCAAGTTCTCGTTATTCAGACCTTTAAAGATCGCAAATTGTTGTTTTAACAACTCAGTTCTCCCCTTCCTTACCCGTGAATTACCCTCATACCTCTTCTCTAGAGCTTCCCAGAGCTCCTTAGAAGTTCTGTGATGTTTAAACGTATGTAGAATATCCAAATGTAACGTCATTTTAACTGATGATAGAGCTCGATTTTCGGCTTCATAAATTTTCTTGTCCTCATCCTTCATTTGTCGATAGGAAAGAACCTTCATCCTGCCCTCGAGCTCTTGTGTAGGGGAACATACCCTTAATCTATGCATCTCCACATACACATATCGTTAAAACGAGCGAAGTCTGCAAACCTATCTTCCCACCAATAATAATCTTCAATCTTCATAAGCTTAGGTGGTGAATTTGATTTGCCCACTTCGTGATCCATTTCCAAGAACTTATGTAAACTTGACATTCTCGTAAAACTTTTGTTCACGAACTTATATTATTTAATTATTAAAATAAATTTGAAACAAGTTCGTACGGACTTAGCCCTGATAAGTTCATACGAACTTATCTCTGATAAGTTCTTACGAACTTAGCTAAGAAATTATCACTGATAAGTTCTTAAAAAATTTAGCCCTGATAAGTTCTTAGAGGAGCGTGTCTGACAAGTTCGTGGAACCCTAAAAACACCCCTAAGTTTGAGCGCCGCAAGTACGTGAAACGGCCAAAAATTCGAATTTTTCAAAATTTCAGATTAAATCAATGTTTTTAACGGCAAGAAAGCCAATGAATGTTCAACCAAACGTGATGAACACGAAGAACATTCACGCTTGTCTCTGATACCACTTGTAAGGTCACAATGTCTACGAATTGGATCAAGGCGCGACATCGTCCAACGAGTGCGGAATCCTCGTTAGACGCTTAACAGATCGATCACGCGCGGAACACGGAGCCGAACACAATGCTAGCCGATAGGATACCAACCCCACACGATGTATTGCTCCTTAAACTCTCTGAAATCGACTTCTAGTTCGTGCGTGCACTTTCACAAAACTCTGAAATCGTATTTTCCAAAAGTCCCATTACCTCAGCTCTCAAAATCGTCTGCAGTCAGATTCTCTGAGCTTCAGATGTTCTGTTTGCTCTCAAGTTCGACAGAACTTCTGAGCCTTCAAAGATATTGAATTCATAATGATAAGTTCATTATATAGCACATAAGTTCGTGCATGATGCTCCTCCATGAACTTAGCCTCGTTAAGTTTGTGACGTCCGTAAGAATTTATTCTCATAAGACCTTAGGCTCCATAAGTTCGTGACCTCCTTAAGAACTTAGCCTCCTTAAGAACTTATTCTCATAAGTTCTTGAGCCTCATGAACTTATCAAGCCAATGCATTAACAAGACCCTATCTATTGCAATACACTATCAATAACAAAAGTAGACTGCTGTCGTCACACCGGATGTAATAACAGACTTTTGTAGAAGTCTAGGGAAGCTCTTGTCTTCGGATCTTAGAACAGGCCACCTTTCCACATCTAAATGAATATGAGAAATGGAAAAAGCGATTTATGAAATTTGTCTGCATGCAACCGATGAGAAAAATGATGATCACTTCCATATTAGAAGCCCTGCTTAGTTTTATACTGCTCACTTTCATATTTGAAGCCCAGCTTCTAGAGAATACAGAGGACCAGAAAGTGAGTAGGAAAGGGAAAGAGAAACTGCTGATCTGAAAGTTGGACATCTTCTTTACCAAGCTCTGCCATATGATATCTTTATCAATGTGGACAACAAGATGTCAGTATAAGAAATGTGGGATGAACTTGCATTACAAATGTTGGGTTCTAATCTCATTGATCAAGCTAAGATTGAAGAGGCCAAAGCCAAATTCTTTGAGTTCAAGGCAAAGGATGGTGAATCCCTACAGGAAACTTTTACAATATTTTGCACCATTTTGAATGAACTGAACAAGCTTCACATCTTCAATGACAGAGATGATATTAACATCCAATTTCTTTCTTCTCTTCCACCGGAATGGGGGATAGGTTGTCGAGCAGTTAAGAGAGTTTTGGATCTGAGCAAGATTTCCATCAGTCTTTGTTCAAAGTGTTGAGAAAATATCAGGGTGATGTTGATGCCCACAAGCAGATGGCCACTTCTGTTGCCTCATTGCTGTTAAATGTGAACAAAATTTTCCAAGACAAATGATTCATTTGCTTTTCTGTCAAAGAAGACATTTGTTACTAAATCCATTCCACCGCCACCACCTGTTCAAAATGTGTATAATGTCTATATCTATTATATGGCAATCCACCCATATATGCCTATGCGAAGCCCCTAGATACCGAAGAAGCAGATATTCATGAACAATTGACTTTATTGTCAAATCGTCTATACCAGAAACGATTCTATTAGTATAAGACCTATAGTCAGCTTCGATATGACACTGGTCCTAGGTTGTATCCGGAAGAGTGAAGGAATGACAGGAGGGAGGATAGAGACGACAGTGATGATAGGGGACGAGATGATCGTGATATCAGACGATATGAGAGAAGGTATGAACGTAGAGAAGTGAGAATAGATAATAAAGACGATAGAGGGTTTGAGAGAAGGGATGAAAAACAAGGTGCGGATCATAGAGAATATCTCAGTCGAGATGACAGCCGTGATTCCGGACTTGCTGACAAGAGGCCAGAGAGGATATAAGAAAACCCAAGAGCATATGACAAGAAACATGCTAATGAGAGAGGATGCTATAAATGTGGAAAACTAGGTTAGTTTGCCTGTGATTGCAAAAATCAGTTCCAACGTGACCTGGGGTATTATGAGAGGAAGATATAAATGTTGAAAAAAAGAGTTGATGCAATGACATTAGTTGCTCAATAGGATTACTGGGTCGAGGAGGTTTGTGATGAGGAACATGATTGTGGTCTCAATCGCTATATGGCCAACAGGATTGGTCTTGACGTAGAAACGACTGATTCTGCCTACTTATCAGACACGACTTTTGATGAGGAGACAAGTGAAGAATCTCAAGTCTGTCGGATGGCCAGTACCAATGAAGCTGAATGCTCTTCTTCATCATCTGTTACAAATGAGGTACATTCCATATCTTTTCACAATTCTTTAACTGCAAAATCTATATGTGATGCAAATGATTGGCACACAAAATTTCTAAAATTAGAAGTCAAATTCAATGCTAAAATTTAAAATTTTGTGAAAACTGAACATCATAAAATCCATAAAAGAACAATCTTAAACATTTGAGAAGAACTGGTAAAACGTATATGATATGGTTAAAAACCTCCTTCTAGAAAAGGCCAAGGCTGATGATAAGAATAATTATCTTAAGAGTTGTATTAATATAACCACTGCAGAAAACAGTTCCTTAAAGTCTAAACTCTCTGGTCTTACAGAACGATTTGAGTCTGTTGAGAATTTAGAAAATGAGATAAAATTTTAGAATGATTGAAAATGAAAGGAACGATCTATACTCCCGTATAAAAGATTTTGAAGACAAAATTTTAAAGAGGGGGCGAACAGATCAGACAATTCATCTCAACAGGGAAAAAGAAACTAGATTTTACCATTCCAAAGAAAGAATATGTTTCAAAAATTCTAAGTTTTTGAAAAAAGGTCAAGATGCTTTACCTACACTATATGAGCGTCGATACATGGGACACGGGAATTGGGCTATCGTTCATCAATAAAAAAAAAGTGCCATGGCCCAAGAGGATGTAAACAGGAAAAATGATGAAAATAAGAAATTCCCTTTGCCTATGAAAAGCTGAATGACAATTATCCTTATAGAGTATCAACTCTGAAGGAAGACTTCTTCAATAGCTAATAACAGCAGAGATAAAAGTTAAATGGGTTAAACCAATTCCACATACTTATATGCTGATAGCTATTGTTGAACACAAGATTCGTGTTCTCGAGGATTAGTTTAGGATACCTCATGAGAAAGCTTTTTCTAGTCAGAATGCTCTTCTCGTGAATGAGGAGAGATTTGGTAGAGAACTTTTTGAATAAACTGTAGAGTTAACACACTATAAAGAGCGATTTACAGTTGCTTCTGAAGTGTTAATCTCAAGCTTAACTGCTTCAAAAATTAAACCTCCTGTAAATGTCCAAATTAAAACTTGTGATAAAGGAAAAACCGAAGTTGAAGTTCCTATTAAGGTCTTTAAAAGTGAGTGCTTAAAATCATCAAATCCGAAGGATTCTAAAAAGACTGAGAAACATTAAAAATATTTAAAGAAACCCACTCACCCAAGAACTTGCTGACAATTTAAATCTTCTCAACGTACTGACTCGGGTTGTTTTGTTCCTACAGATCATGTAAGGAGGGAGTCCCGAAATTCACAATTCAAGATTTTTTAAGTTTTTTCGTGAAGAAGGTTGTTATGCCAAAATGTCTTACTTCTATCGATATTATTTCTGATGTAACTTTGAAAAACAGTGTACTGGATGACAACAAAAAAAGAACTAACTATTGCCATATCATGAAAGATGACAACAAAAAAAGAACTAACTTTGTTATATCTAAAAATTAACCATCGTCATGTACCTGAAATAACTAACTATTTTCCATATCATGAAAGATGACAACAAAAAAAGAAAATAAGTTTGAATGCTTCATCAAATTCACTTCAAAATAAGGAAAATTGTCCGCCAAAGGCTAAGCCTACGAAAATTCCAAAACAACCCAAACCAAAGGTAACATCATTACCTAAGGTTTTCAAGTCTAATGGACCCTTATACAAATGGGCACCAAATGACTCTGCATCAATATCTGTATTAAGTGATATATGGGTTCCAAAAATAGTTGTCTTAATATCAAATGATGGAATTCCTAACAAGCGAGAACTCATGGGTACCCACCCAAAGTGGTTTGATTTTGGTGCTGATGGTTTTTGTGCATCTAAGTACAGATTCCGGACATCATAGTTACGACTGCAGTGCACACAATTCAGGACTCGTTCATAACCTGACACGTTTTCTGAACACATTAGTTCATAACAAAGGTTGCATGTCCTTTTTAACTATATAATTGAGGACACGATCTAACTGTTATCTGCTTGATTATATAGATTATAGCATCTTATGTTTTTAACATAATTTCAATTTCAGGTAGAGTTAATTTGGTATATGGATTCGGGTTGCTCTAAACACATGACCGGAAGACAAGAGTTGCTAAGTAACATAGTAGATCAATACTGTAAAACGATTAAATATTGGAGTGACCATCACGCTCAAATAAAAGGCTATGGCGATCTGTTCCTAAACAATCTCGTCCTGAAGGACGTTGGCTATGTTGAAGGATTGTCACACAATCTATTTAGCACAGGCCAACGCTGTGACAAAGGTTTAGAGGTTACTTTTAAGGATAGAAGTTGTAGTGTTAAAAGTGATGACAGGAAAAAGATATTATCCGGTTAGTGAAACTCTAACTTATACACCATCAATGTTGCCAAACTCATACTTAAGGATAACATACGGTTGTTATCAAAAGCATCCACAAAGGATTCCTGGATGTGGCATAGACGTCTATCTCAACTAAAAAATTTGATAATATGAACAAGTTGGAATCTATACATCTGGTTTAAGTCTCCTAGAATTCTGTTATGAAGAATCATCTGTGTGGAGCATGTGTAAAAGGGGAAATGATATTATCTTCTCAAAAACCCGAACCATCTACACGGAGGATATTGGAGCTACTTCATATGGACTTATGCGGTCTTATAATATCACAAATCATTAATAGAAAATGATATGTGTTGGTTATCGTTGGTGATTATTCATGATATACTTAGGTGCAGTTTTATGATCCAAGGATGAGGCATCTCAAGAAATCGTTAATTTTCTCTAGAGTGTCGAAATCTAGCAGCAATTGTCGGTATAATCTATCTGATCTGATTTGGAGGCGGAATTCAAGAACTTGGTAATTGAGAACTTCCTTCGCTCCAAAGGCATCCATCACCAATATTCAGTTGCCAAAACACCTCAACAAAACGGGATACTTTAAAGACGAAACCGTACACTTTTGGAGGCTACTCTCACCATACTTATCTACTCAAAGCTACCATTATTCTTGTGGGCCAAAGTTGTATCAACTGACCGCTACACACAGAATTGTTCTATCAGAAATAAGCACTTCAATAAAACTCCATATCAGTTATATTTAAATAAAAAACCTTATATCAAATACTTATGAGTTTTTGGTTGCTAGGTTATGTGTTGAATGATAAAGACAACCATGGGAAGTTTAACGAGAAAGCATACAAGGTGATCTTTATTGGATATTCATCCAACTCAAATGCGTATCGAGCTTACAACACTAGTACCAGGACAGTTAATGAGAGTGTTAATATCACATTCAGTGAGTTAGTTGAACTGTCTCCCGAGGTTGATAACACAAGTCCTCGTGTCACTCAAATGCCGGGAGATCCTTTTACCTCTACTATTTTTTTTCTTTTGATTTAATAAATTTGTTTGATCCATTTTATGTTGAGTTTTTCGAATCTAATGTAAATACATTTTGTGTTTCATCATCTATTGGAATATGAAATTCCTCAGACTCAACAGTTTCATCAACGCCATCATCATCATCCATAAATTTGCAACATGTTGAGCCTAGTCTCACCTTATCCTCAGAATTGGAACCAGTGTTACCATCCCTTGAAACCATTGAACACAATACTTCATCCATCCCCACACTTACCACTGAGTTACCATCTCGTCCCCCACTTCCACATGAAACGAAATGACCGTGTGACCACCCAACTGACAAAATCATTGGTGATCTTTCGACAAGAGTTCAAACATGTACAACAGCTGCTAATGAATGCCTCTTTACATCATTCCTTAGTCTTATAGAACCTGAACATGTGGAAGAAGCACTTAAAGACCTAGACAGGATTGTGGCGATGCAAGAAGAGCTCAACCAACAATACTACAAAATGAACCTAAAGCAACATGGGAAAAGTGTTGTGTTAGACCTTAAAAGTGTTGCAATAGGCCTAATGTGACACTTTATGTAATGCCACCTTAGCCAACGTCGCCTTAGGTCTAAAGCGACACTTTCACTAGATAATGCAACACTTTTTATAATCTAAAACAACACTTTTTAATGTGTTACCATTATTTTATAAATGCAACACTTTTTATACTCTAAAGCAACACTTTTAATTTATTGTTACCAACTTATAGCAACATTTTACTTATCAAAACCAACACTTATCTAATGTTGTCATTATGTAAATGCAACACCATTATCAATCTATTGCAACACTTTATTATTGTTTTAAACTACATAAATGCAATATTTTCTAGACAAAAGAAACACATTCATTATTTTTTAAATTTAAAGCAAATACAAATATTTATTTAATTGCTTCGTGATAGTTATTCTGCTTACGATTCAATTTAACAAAAATAATATCATTTCCTAACATATCGATCAAAAAGTATTTCAAGTATATAAACGTCTACAACCAAAATAAGGATCATCGATCAAAAGTATAAGCGATACAACAAAAAATTAAATTACAATCATGGGAAAGCATATTCAATTCCTCTTCTTGTAATTTCTTTCATACGAACCCGACCTTTATCATGCAGAACTCACCTTCTGTCGATCATTTTGCATATGTAATTGTACGCAAAAAACCGTGAGAATTGTCCTACTATATCCTTCTCCATCGTTACAGGTCCAATTGGTTGTCCGAACTCATTGCATATACCTCACGTGCATACGACTCGCGCATATGTATGCCATGCATCATTGGTGGTCCTCTTTTCTTAGTAATAGAAATTGCCAATTCCGAAAGTATATATATGATTAGAATTACAATGTTTGAGTGATTTTATATATATGCTAAATTAATCAGAAATTACCTGCTTATTTTTCTGATTCGAAGCCTTCAAATTGTTCTTGAACAGCTTCATCATCCTCAATTTAATTCTAAATCATCCTAACTATCATCACCTTCTATCCCGTTGTGTATGTTATCCAAAATCATCTGCTCTATGTCTACTGCATTCTCATCACCTTTTTCTCTATGAGCTTCATTCACACTTGTAATTCTCAAAAAAAGTCTGAAACTGGGTTCTACCACTGCTGCATATTTTGTTAATAAAATAATCGATCTTTTCAAGATCTGGTTGGTTCCAGTTCTAGTTCTAGGTTGGTTAGTTATAGTTCTAGTTCCAGGTTGGTTCATATTGTGATTTTGAAATGAGATCTTAATGCATCTGTTATATCGATCTGGTTTCATGCATACCCATTTTGTGTTTTTGAAGTTCCAAAGTAGTTTTGTCAAGTCTGAATTTTAAAAAAATGTGCATCTTTGTCCTTTTGTTTAGATGTATTTGTCCTTTTTTTCTCCACAATTGGCTTTATATGAAAAGTGCAGGTGATTGGGTATCCAAAAACCAAAATTTCGTTTAAAACTTATATATAGAAGACATGAACCATGAGATATGTACCTTGAAATCTCAACTGATCACATCGAGTCTGATCATCTCTATCTCCATCACCATCTTGTTCCATATATGATCCATCCATGCCTATCAACATGAAAAAGTAATTTATTATAAAAACTTAATTTAAAGAGGAAATTTATTATTGTTGAGAATGACAACATATACGTTGAAGTGTGCTATCAACCTCTGATAGATTAATATTCATTGTTAGACTAATAATGTAATATAGTTTACATATTGTAATTAACAAAAGTATAGTGACTAAAATAGTACTTAGACAAAATGAAGAGGTGAGTTTCTTCACGAAAAGACACAACCTTACGAAAAGGTTTCATGTAGAGTTGCGACTTGTCATCGCACCTCTTAAACGATTATAAATAGAAAGCTTTATAAAAATTTGTAAAGTGTGAATTCAAGATTATGTTAATAAAGATCAGGTTTTGGTTATACGATCCTGTGCGATCATTTTCATTATCAAACGATCTCTTTCCCAACATATGGTATCAGAGCTTATGGTTTAATCAAACCAAACTCATCATTTACCGATACCATCTTATTAGCAATCTACGAATTACACCAGAAGGTGATTACACAATCATCATCGATACTCAGGAGGCCGAACAGAAAGTTCAACCTTCAACCGGCACGGATTCAACATCAATACCAGAATAGAAATTCCAAAGCAGTAAGAAAAATCCCAACAGTACCGAGGCAAAACCCCAAACAGAATTTACCCAACAATTTATACAATTCAAAAAAGCAGAAAACCCCTATTACAAATATTATATAGCAAAACCCAAGTAATCAGATTGCATCATCATGAAAACCCAAAATCAGAAAGATAGAACCTAATTTCAGAAGGCATCACCATAGGAAACCCCACAGAGATATTGTCGTTGTCGCAGAAGTAACCCACGAACAAAAACATCATAAACCGCAGTAGCCAATCGCCACCATAAATCGCCATCACCATAAAACTACCATTAGCCACCATAAGAATCCACAACCAACGATTGACTCGAAGATTCATAGGCATCAATTAGGGTTTTTACGTTTTGCCCCAAATCAAAAACATTAGAACACCGATTGCAACAAAACTAAGAACCATAGCCATCGATCGACGCTTATAGAAACACAGTGCCATTGACTCAAACCAAAATGGTTACAACGATTCATCAAGAACAACGATTGAAAAGAAGAGAGGCGTCGATTCATAAAAAGGAGAACAACACCGGTTGAGAAGAGGAAGCCAACATTTCAGTCGGAAACACAAGTGAAGAAGAAAAGGAAAAGCGAGGGTCCAGACGAAAGGAGCCCAAGCCCGTGTATTGCATTCAGATCCAAAAAGGATCCAAACAACATTAATCCAGCCAAAACAAATGGTTAAGTATTATTTTTAATTTTAATACCTTGTTTTAGTTTTTTTTTTAGAAAATGTGTTGCAATTTTTCAATATAAATGCAACACTCTAAAAATGTGTTGCAATTTTTCATTATAAATGCAACACTCTAAAATGTGTTGCATTGAAATACGCAACAGTTTAAACAAATGTTGTAATTTTTTGTAAAAATTGCAACACTTTAGATAATTGTTGCATTTTTTAGTAAAAATGGCAACACTTTTAAAAAAATGTTGCATTAAATCATTATATGCAACACTTATTGTCAATGTGTTGCTTTAGAGCGAACTTAAATAAAAAAAAAACAATTTTTAAATGTGTTGCATCAAAAGCGTTGCATTAGCTTTGATTTGTGGTAGTGCAATTTGAACAGCTCAGTGTTTGGCGTTTTGTTCCCAAACCTAAAGATCAAGCAATAATCGGAACAAAATGGATATTCAAGAACAAGAGAGATGAAAATGGGATAGTATTAAGGAACAAGGATATGATAGTCATAAAAAGGTTACCAACAACAAGAAGGAATTGCTTATGACGACACCTTCACTACGTTAAGATTGCCTTCTTAAATGGTATACTCAATGAGGTGGTCTATGTTATACAACCCCAAAGTTTTGTTGATGCACATAAACTGGACCATGTTTAGTTGCTAGGCTAAGCTCTATATGGTTTAAATTAGGAACCTCGGGCATGGTATGATAGCATATCCGATTCTCTTATTGCTTTTGATTTTTTTAAAGGTGTAGTGGACACAATACCATTCACTAAACGGGAAGGCCTACATATAATTCTAGTCTAAATATTTGTGGACGACATTATATTTGGATCTACCGACCCTAAGTTTTGTAAGGATTTTTCAAACCTTATGGAGTCTAATTCTGAGATGAGCATGATAAAGGAAATGATTTTTTCCTCGTAATGCAAGTCAAAAAACTTGATGATGGGATTTTTGTTAACTTGTCAAAAAAATACTCTATATATACTCAAGAAGTATAAGTTAGACTCTTGCACAGCTATAGCAACTCCCATGGCTTCTAATTATAAGCTAGACATCGATGCCACTGGTAAAAGTGTGCATGGTACTGCTTACGAGGGAATGATAGGATCCTTACTCTATCTTACGGCCAGTAGACCAAATATAATGTTTTCGACATGTGTTTGTACTTGTATCCAGGACAACCCTAAAGAATCACACCATACAGCGGTGAAACACATTTTTTTTTTTTAGATTGTAAGGGTACCCCAAGCTTGGTTATGGTGTCCAAAAGGAACCAATTTCCATCTTATTGCTTTCTCGGATGCAGATTTTGCAGGTTTTCGAATTAATAGAAAAAGCACCTCTAGTGTAATATAGTTTTTGAGAGATAGACTGGTGAGTTGGTCGTCTAATAAGCAAAACTGTGTTTCATCATCCACAATTGAGGCTGAGTATGTAGCAGCTGCAAGTATTGCTCCTAGGTACTGTGGACGAGAACACTCTTGAGTGGTTATGGCTTCTCACTTACTCGTGTTCTTATTTACTGTGATTCACGAAGTGCAATTGCTGTATCTTGCAACCTTGTGCAACACTCTCGAACAAAAGCATATAGACATCAGGTATAACTTTATCAAACACCATGTAGAAAAAGGGAAAATAGAACTTTATTTTGTAGTCACAGAATTTGAACTAGCTGATATGTTTACTAAAGCTTTAGACGAAACTTGTTTTCAGTTCATAGTATCTCAAATCAGTATGTTGAATCCACCCTCTAGTTGATTATCATATGTCTTAAAAAATAATTTTGTTTCAAGTTATACTGATGACTGGAACATCTTTATTCAAAGTTCTCTATTAATTCAACCAAAAGGAAGTGTTAGAAAATTATTTTCTATTTTCGTGTATCTACTTGTGTCTTTGATATTGGTGAAACTTATAAATTCTATGTGTGATGTTTGTTTTGAGCGAGAGGCTTAAACAATCCAGCTCTATTGGGCTTTCTAAGTTTTAAGGGGTTAACTGGTAATAGGATATATATTTTCTTGAAGGGGAGTCTTTCTTCTGGTACAAGTTTCTTCCAATCTTCTGGGCCTTCTACTTAGGCTATTCTTCCAATCTTCCGGTGATTCCTAGAAGCTATTTGGTAATACGAGGATCATGTAGCTTTGGGATGGGGTACCGGTTATGTTGTAAAAAATAATTATGTTGTAATAGATAGATCAAGTCCTTGTAGACTTATAAATTTTTTATGCTTTAATAATGATGTAAATACAACTCGTTCTATGTTTGAATCATTGATTATAAATTTAGTATTGAGTTTGTATGTTGATCTGGAGTTTATATTATGTTGATAAAAAGGAGGATGTTTCAGTTTGGTATCAGAGCATTAGTTTGAGGTCGCAAGTGTCCGCGAGTACTAGGACTCAAACTCAGGTTATGATATTAGAATGGACTCCTCGGAAATGATCTGAACTAAGATAGGATTTGATATGAATAAAGTGAAAAAGCAAAGGGTAATTGTAAATAAGTATGACTAAGGATAAATGTTCTAAATATTATCTGTTATATTTCTGAACATGTCTGGAGATGATATGACTCCTCAACAAATTCTCCAAATGATGCAAAGCTTGATGGACTAGAATAACGAGTGTCACACCAAAATGATGGCTGACCAGGCGCAATCATTCACTGATCAGGTTAGAGCTTGGGATGAGGCGAGGCTAAGCGTAGGGCTGATAAGAGGAAGGATAAGGATCACCAAGATGGTGATCGAGTTGACAGGGAGGAAGACTCTAGTTCTTCTAGCAATGTAAAGGGTTTTAGGTTTAAGGACTTCAAGAGTAGTTGGGCCATTGTGTTGAATGGAACTCGGGATGCTGTTACAGCACTGGAGTGGATTACTGCAATAGAACGAACCTTCCAAATCAGCGAATGTGCTGAGAAGGATATGGTTCAATATGTCACTAACATGTTTTCAAAGGATGCTGTGGTGGGATGCAATGGTTAATGTACTGACGATGGACGCTGTGTTACACATGTCCTGGACTGAATTCAAGGAAGTATTCGCTCAACAATACTGTCCTGCTGATGAAAAACGCCATCTAGAGGAGAAATTCTTGGGGTTGACTTTGGGAACGAAGACAGTTTCCCAATATGCTGCCGAGTTCACTCGGCTGAGTTTGTTTGCACTCCATCAAATTGACGCGGAGGATAGGAAGATACACCGGTTTGATGCCGGATTGGAATTGGAGATTCGCCGAACAATGAGCAGTGATCGATATACAACTTTTGCTGGATTATTGGAGGCTGCTCGTAATGTGGAGCAGATTTGGTGCTCTCAGGGTATATCGTGGGGTCAGCTGCTGCATGTCCAACTCAACCATCACTGCCAAAGAGACAACAGGATTCTAGTTATTCTAGATCATCCCGATCGTCACCCCATTCATCTCAACCACTATCATCTTCATCAAGAACGGGAAGGGCCTTATTGGCCAATACTGAACAACAGGATTGTCGTTTGGGAAGTGCAGAACCTAGGATATCTACTACTATTGATGCGGGCAGAAAGGGAACCATGGGTATAACTGTCCTCGAAAATCTGAATCGTGCTACAACTGTGGCAATTGGCCATCTTCCACGGGAGTGCTAAACCCCCATGATCCCAATCCACCCAACAATCAACTGCAAGGTCTTCTGGAGCTTCTACTGCTCGAAGAGAATAGACTTCGAGGGCTCCGACTAAGGCATTCATAATAACAGCCGGGGAAGCAAAGGATCACCCTGAAGTGGTCACTGGTACATTCTTAGTTAACTCCTTCCCTGCTCGCATTTTATTTGATTCTGTAGCGAATCGCTCATTTGTCTCTACTGTATGTGCACGACAACTTAACATGCGTACATCTAGCCTAAAATTTTTGCTCGACATTCAAAACTACTAGCAATACGTTAGTAAAAGCTGATAAAATATATAGAAATTGCAACTTGCTCATAGAAGACGTAGTGTTTAACTTGGATTTAATTCCCTGGAGTTCGGGAATTTGATGTCATTATGGGTATAGACTGGCTAGTCCATAATGAAGCTCAGATAGTATGTAAGAAAATAATGATCAAAGTCACTACTCCTGAAGGTCGTGATATTTGTATTTATGGGGAAAGGGAAAAAGGCGATCTATGCCTTATTTCTAATGCTAAATCCCGAAAGCACGTTGCCAAGGGTTATTTATCTTAACTGGCCTATGCTATCGATGTAAAACCCAAAAATAAAACTCTCTCTACCGTTCGTATAGTATCTGAATTCCAGGACGTCTTTCCGGAAGATATATGTGGATTGCCACCAGACCGTTAGATGGAGTTCCGCATCGATCTTGTTCCTGGAGCTGCTGCTATTGCAAAACTCCCTACCGTTTAGCTCCTACAGAAATGCAGGATCTGAAGAAACAATTGCAGGAGTTGTTGATAAGGATTTCTAACGCCCAAGTTCTTCTCCTTTGGGCACTCCTGTTTTCTTCATTAAAAAAGGAGGATGGTACCTTGCGCATGTGCATTAATATCGCAAGCTCAACAAGGTGACCATCAAGAATAAATATCCTTTGCCCTGAATTGACAATCTCTTCGACCAGTTACCAGGCGCTAGTTATTTCTCGAAGATTGATCTCTGACCAGGGTGTCATAAACTTAAGGTCCACAAAGACGATATTCCTAAAACAGCTTTCAAAATTCGATACGGACACTACGAGTTTCTCGTAATGTCGTTCGGTCTTACTAACGCTCCGACTGCTTTCGAGGATCTCATGAATAGAGTTTGTCGACCGATGCTTGACAAATATATCATCCTCTTCATAGATGATATTCTTATAAATTCAAAGACCGAGGAAGAACACGAAATAAATCTAAGACAATTGCTAGAGTTGCTGTGAAAAGTGCGACTCTATGCCAATTTCTCAAAATATAAATTATGGTTGTGGTAGGTATGTCTCAACATTCGATACGAAGTCAACCCTTGAATCTTAAAAACTCTATTGTAAACTCTTGTTGACTGTAATTCTTATCGTTTCAATTAGATCCAATACTTGGGAGCACGTAATATTTGGTGCTGGTATTTCCGTTGATCCTGCAAAGATTGAGGCTATCCAGAACAGGGAGTCTCCATGTAATGCATTGCAAATTCGTAGTTTCTTAGGATTGGGTGGTTACTACTTCCGATTCATTAAGGATTTTAAAGATCGCGGTTCCGCTTACCAAGCTCACACACAAGAACGCGACTTTCATCTGGGAAAAAGAACAACACTTGGCTTTTGAAACGCTGAAGAAACTATCAAGCGAAGCGCCAACGTTGGTCTCTCCTGAAGGAAATGAAGATCTGTCGTCTATAATGATGCATCAGTCATGGGAATGGGAGCTGTGATAATGCAGCAAGGAAATGTAATAGCATATGCTTCAAGTCAACTCAAGCGGCATGAAAAAGACTATTCCACCCACGACTTGGAGCTAACCGCTGTGACATTTGATCTGAAACTCTCGAGGCATTATTTGGATGGAACCAAATGTAAACTATACACCGTCCGCAAAAGCTTGAAGTATATATTTTGTCAAAAGGACTTGAATATGAGGCAATGCCGATCCAGGGACCTGATAAAGGACTATGATTATGAAATCTTGTACCATCCTGGAAAGGCAAACGTGGTTGTTGATGCACTAAGTAGAAAAAATTACTTTAAGGCTTATTGTTATGCCTTAACTTCTACCATGCTGACTTCAACTATAATCGATGACGTAATGGCTGCTCAAGTACAATCATTGAAAGAAGAAAATGTCAAAGCTGAAAATATCGGAATCCAGCTACCTTTAATGCAAGATGATGGAACCTGATTGAAAGGGGTGTATGGAAGAATATGGTTCTTAAGTTAGGAGGTATGAGTGAGATAATTTTGAAAGAAGCACATCAATCGAAATTCTCAGTTCATCCAGGGAGTACGAAGACGTACAATTATCTGAAGGCTGATTTTTGGTGGCCGGGGTTGAAAATAGACGTTGGGCTGTATGTAGAAAGGTGCAGAATTTGCCTGTTGGTCAAAGCCGAGCATCAACAATCCTATGGTAGTATGCAACCGCTCCCTGTTCCCGAATGGAAGTGGGACAATATTACTATGGATTTTATCACAATGCTACCCAAGACTCGTCGTCAACATGATTCAATTTGGGTCATTGTTGAACGATTAACCAAATCTGTACACTTCATACCCATCATGGAGACTTACTCCTTAGAACATTTGGCACAAATCTACATGAATGAGATTTTCACAAGACACAGAGTGCCCAAGTCTATTATTTTTGACAGAGACAGTAGATTTAATTCTAACTTCAGGGCAGCATTACCATATGGTCATGGTACTCGTATTGCTATGCGCTGGTTATAGACCACAGTCTGATGGACAAAGTGAAAGGACGATATTGACTTTGAAAAATATGTTAAGTGCATGTATTATTGATCGGGGAGGTAATTGGGACGATCATCTCCCTTTAGCTGAGTTCTCTTATAACAACAGTTAGCACTCCACAATAAAGATGTCATCGTTTGAGTATTCGTATGGTAGAAAGTGTAGGACTCCTACTTGCTGGAGACAAACAGGGGACACCCCTATTGCTGGACTAGCACTATTACAAGAAACCAATGAAAAGATTCAGCTAAGGAGACGGTACATGAAAATGACACAGTATCTACAAAAGAATTATCATGATCGCCGTCATAAGGCCATTGAATTTCAAAAAGATGATTGGGTGTATTTGAAGTTGTCCCCAGTGAAAGGAGTTACCAGATTTGTGAAGCGAGGGAAGATATCTCCTCGATTCATCGATCCATTCCGGATTATTGAGAAAGTCAGAAATCAATCCTACCAATTGGACCTACCAGAGGAATCATCGGGGGTACAACCACTCTTTCATGTGGGTTATTTAAGAAAGAGTTTGGTACCCGAGAGGGAGCCATGGACTGACCATTCGGAGATACTAATTAATAAGCGGCTAAGATTTGTTGATGAGCCGGAGTGCATATTGGAGACCAATATCAAGAGGCTAAGAAACAAAGAAGTCAATATCGTGCTAGTGAGTGGAAGCATCACAGGGGAGCTAAACACACTTGCGAGTCTGAAGAAGATATGAGGACTAACTACCCAAGTTTATTTAGCGCAGCATGACTTCGCGGGCGAAGTGTGAGCGTGGTGGAGTCCAGGCTCTAACATCCCTAATTTGAATTACATGTAATAAGCAATTAAAAATCAATTTATGTATTGATAGGTTGATATCTCAATTAAATTAGAATCTTACGTCATAATTTAGTAATGATAAAATAATGATGATAAATC
The DNA here is from genome assembly GCA_020465985.1 of Centrapalus pauciflorus. Taxonomy (NCBI): domain Eukaryota; kingdom Viridiplantae; phylum Streptophyta; class Magnoliopsida; order Asterales; family Asteraceae; genus Centrapalus; species Centrapalus pauciflorus. The sequence goes on from JAANYP010003185.1 coordinate 251,516, forward strand.
ATCATTGTTGTCTTTTGAGCGAATATAATGATGAGGGACCATCTTTGTTGTTCATGCCAAAATTCAAGGAAAGGATATTTAAAAGATGAACGTTGAACTAAAATAATTAATGAATGAGATGATAATAATAAGAAAATAAAAGTCGAAGGTGGTATTTCGCGAATATAGTAAACTTGAAACAATAAAATGAGTGTTTGACCGTTCACATATTATCTTGACAAGATTCAAGATATCACCCTCTCTCTCTCTCTCTCTCTCTCTCTCTCTCTCTCTCTCTCTCTCTCTCTCTCTCTCTCTAAACCACAGCTCTCACCTTCTCGGAATCAAGAACACCAAAACCATGGAATTAATGACTAAGAATCTGGATTTGAGTTGCTAGGAAGGAACTCCAATTATTATTAATAGGGCAAATAACCAAAAATAGTAACAAGTTTTGACATTTTTATCATTAATAGTAATATTATTTAATTTTTCTCATTTATAGTAATAACTTTTTGTTTCTCTATCAATAATAGTAATGGGTGACCTGCAAACCTGTTTAGCAGGTCACCAACTTTTCAGTTATAAAAAATAGTAACATCTTTTCAGATTTTTATCAATAACAGTAACATATCAAATTAAACCAAACTTTTTTTTTTTATTTTTTAAATTTCTAAGATTTTATAAACATCAAAATAAACTCAGTTTATGTTTGAATTTATTTAATTACATTACTACTATCTTTAATGACTATTTTTTAACTTTCATTAAATTTATTTATTTATAATTATTATTTTTTCCATGACCTTATTAATTTTTAATATATATTCTGAATATTTATTTACGATTTAATAATAATTGATTATTTGTAAGGTCTACACACTACAGATCTATCTAGACGCGAGCCCGTCAACGAGCGCGGAATCCTCATTAACGGGTTGACGGTAACAACTCTCACACGGAACACGGAGACTATCAACGAGCTGTACGAACTAACAAGAACGCACCTACTGGAAGATTATCTCCGAAAGAACACTCAATTAGCTGATAAACTCGAGATCGCCTATTTGCTGCATCCCTCACGAATTCTGCAAAAAGTCTCTTAATAATTCGAGTCTATCCCTAATTATAGATGCTAATTCGAGTCTGCCATGGGCCAAACTCGAATCAGGCCCAAGGCCCATTCGAGTTTGTCCTCTGGACACTCTCGAATCTACCTTATGAGGAACATTCGAATCTGTCTAAGTGATACATTCGAATCTGTCTTAGATTCGAATGTCAATCCTTAGTGAATTCGAATTTACTCTTTCACCTATTTAACTTAGAATTGAAACTTATGTTTTTAACTTATGTTTGATTTTATCTTTGATCTTTATGTTTGAACTTCTTGTAATACGTTACATGAAGTTCAAACATACAATCAATAATAATTATCAAACATATATAAACATATATATCAAACACTTGCTAATACCACAATGTTGGATCACTTAGACTGCTATCATCACAAAGGGTGTACCAACCGACTCCCCCTTGACGATAGCTTCTAACAATTCACACATTTGATTAAGTACTTTGTTTATTATTTATTCAAACTGCTGCCAGCATACAAACCCTTCTCAATACACACTTTAACTACATTTTCATACTTTCTAGCCTCACTATCCATATGAGTGTCGCTTGAGATTTTATGAGCATGTAGCACTTGAAGGTCATCTTTAGAAAGGTTTACAAGGTGAAGGGGATCGTAGACTCTAAGAATCACTTTTTTTTCGAAATCTTCCATCACAGCTTCTCCCGTTTCACTTTCCACATACCACCAGTTTAGGTTTTTCATGACGTCCTGTGGCATTGGCTTGAGTGGAACCTTTCTCAGACATCTCACTGGTCTGTATTGTATTTTCATCCATGGACGCCCAGTCAGAGGATCAATTCGAGAATGGTCCATTACTCGTTTACCTACCCTCGGATTGAGACGTTCGAACTTCCTCGACCTTCCTTCTTTTCTTATGACCTTGGCAATTATTTCAGCGTAAGGGTCGTTGCCGATGTTGATTAGCTCCTTCCAAGCTAACGCCTTTATCTCAATCTTCGGCAAGGAGTTGAACACTTTCAGAGTTTTTCTGAGATACTTGAGACCATCTTTTCTTTTGATAATGAATAGCTGCAATTCCTGATCAAAGAACCAGCTCAATATACTTCCTGATAGCTTTCCAGTACCCAGCACACGCATCTTCTTCTTCAACTCTAACTCCTTTTGCTCTGCCCTGAACCATAGTTTTCTTTTCTCTTCATTGGTAAGCTCTCTGGCAGGCTCTTCTCTTGATGAATCAACATTTAAAGCAGCATTGACTACTTCTATGATAATCACATTATTTCCGTCTATCACATAAGTATCTGTGATTGGGTTTTGCTGAACGATGATCGCATTTGCTTTATCATCTTCATCAGCACAAACTTCATCATCGGATTTCCAATCTGTTATATCTTCGGGTACAAATTCTCCTTCTTCTAACTCCTCCATATCATCCTCAAAATCTAAGCCAAGGTCCATAGGGTCGTCATCAAGATCCATTAGGGCTTCGATCATTTCATTTATCTCCGACTCTGTGGCTTTGGGTGAACTGGCCTCTCCTTCTACAGCTCCCGATTGACTCGACTCCCACTGAGTCTCAGCATCCTGAGCAGCAGAAAAATCTACTGGCTCATCATGTCTTTGCATGCTGGGATCATTGCCATTGTCATCTTCATTATTATCATCATCCCTAGGCAGCACTACTTGATCATGGCAGCTTGTCTCCCCCTGAGCCTTCTGATTTTTCATTAATTGCTCAATCAGGGAGCGCATCGATCTTATTTCGGCCGCTTGATCAGCTACAAAGGTTTTCAGCTCCAAGTTATCTTCCTGAACCTTATCCACAGTCTTTTTCAGCTCGGCATTCTCGATATCTAGATTGGCATTATGCTTTTGTACTTCACCGAGAGCCGTTGTCAGGCCAATGATTTGAATCTGCTGGAAGTCAACTCTATTCTTTAGCTCCAAAAACCTTTGATTCTCCATGAAGTTGGATGAGGTGGATGGAATGGATTGTATTGGGGTCGGAATGATGGGTGATGGGATGTACGGTTCAACAAGTGGTGGTGATGGTGGAATGGTAGATTGAGTAGGTGGAGGTTGAGATATTTCAGGCTATGCAGCTGAAGCTGAGGTAGCTCCCTGCATAAAACGATGACGTTTAGCCCTTTGCCTTGTCAATAATGGAGCAACTTCTTCTTCCTCAAAATCAGAGTCATCAGACTCCCGTGATGCTCGTCGCCGTGAAGCTTCTTCAGTCAGCACTAACCTCGATCCATAGGTTCCTATCTGGACAGATGGTTCTGCAGTGACAGACTCTGGAACTTCAACCTCTATCTCTTCCATATCTTCAGATTCAGTAGCTGAAGATGACAGGTCATTACCTGTTTTCTCAGGTTGATATTCATCGACTTCCCTAAGAACATCATCTTCTCCTTCCGGAGGCTCTAGCAATTGATCAACAAGCTCAGCTGTTATCTCTTCATTAGCATTAGGCCCAGAAGCCCAGATTTCCTCCAATGTTTGTGTTATCGGATCAGAATCGGGTGGTGCACTTGAAGGCCCTGCCTCTTGTGCCTCTTGAGGTTGACTAGTAGAAGGCCTACTTGCCTGAGTTTGACTCGCTGAAGACCTTTGGCGTCTCCTCTGTTGCTGAGGGCGCGGTTGTTGCTGTTGTTGTTGTGGCTGACGATGCTGAACTTCCACCTCACCTGCCCAATTGGCATCATCAGGGGCGACAAAGTTCCGGTCGCTAACAGCCCCAAACAAAGGTCGCTCTACCGGGACCGCTAACCTTCCTCTATGAGAGGAGCAATCAGCAAAAATCCTCTTATCGATAACCGCTACGCTTTGAATGTCATTAAGCTGCGGTAAATTTGGCAAGAAGTGCCTGATGAGTATCATCACAAAGCGGGGATAAAGGAGAAATCTTTCCCTCTCCGGAGCCGTTATCTAGTGAACGAACTCGGAGAAAAACATCTCTGAAAAACTGAAACGCCGATTATAAACCAATGCGATAATCACTGATTGGATCTTCGATACAATATAATCAAATCCCGCTTTCTTCGCCGCAAAGCATACCATGAATACGTGCGCCAGAAATCTCCATTGCCCAATGAGTCCACTCTTCATATAGGATGCCTTAGTAACATCCAAACTATAACCCATCCTCACAAAGGCAGCCTGCCTAATACTTAACGGGAAATCTATAGGTCCATTCTCTTCCTCCTGAGTTCCCAGCTGCAGAACTTGGCGTAGTATATCAGCAGAAAATACCAACGGCTGTCCAGCTATCCTTGTCCTTAGTACTGTCGGAGTGACAGTGCAATCGACTAGCAAATGGTCATAAAATTACCGCACATAGGGAATAACGATTTGGATGTTATGGGATAATGCGAACGAAATCCTGGACTCCACCAGGAAATCCATCATCTGTCGGAAACCCTGCGCTTCAGGGATATTATGGTCAGGGGGAATGACCATATTATGCTTTGGAACAAACACTCTATCCGCCATGTCTGCACAATAAATAGAATATTAGAATTATTAAAGATGAATAAACTTGATTAAATTCAAATTTGTTTTATTTTGAACTTGTGTAAGTACAAAATCCAACACATATGAATTTCTACAAGTTTAATTTAAAATTTAACTTAAATAATTCAAATATATTAAGAGACTCGAACAAACAGATTCGAAGTAACATATTTTCGAGTTTAATATACCATTCAAGTCTAATGACCAATTCGAGTTTACTGACAAACTCGAATCATGCCATGAACAGACTCGAAGGAGTCGGCCACAACCATCACTAAAATCCATGATTTTAACCATTTTGGACTTCAAAAATCACATCTATTAGTCCTACTAGGTTCAAATCAATGATATTAGTAGTTAATTTGAGTTTTTATCGGTTCAAAGTTTGTAATTTTAAAAAACAAACTTTCTATCAATAAAACTTCAAAATTCAGTGATTTTGGCTTATATGGTGTATAAAACTACGTAAATCTCGTACAAAACACTTGATTATACCTAGATCTATGAGTAGAATCGAAACCACACGGACAGAAACTCGACAAATAGTCGTTTTCTTGAAAACGTCAAACTCGAGCAAATAGATTCGAAATCGTCAGATAAACTCGAGGGAACAAATTCGAAAACAGATGACTTAATGACCATTACTGTTAACCTATTTATACCACCAACTTTCGAGTTTAGAGGCAGATTCGAATCTACTGACAGATTCGACCCTTCATATTTTCGAGTTTAACTTAAACTCGAATTCATCCCTGAAACTTTGAAAATTTCGAAAATTTTGAAATAAATTCAACTTTTTCAATCTTATTGTGTAACAGAATAAACTATGCCAAATCTTTTACCCTAAGCACAAGATTTTCACGCAATGTTTATTTTATTCAACTATGAATGCACCCTCAGTAATTTTTGACCTTTTTCCTAAGTAAAATAAAAATAAAAATAAAAATAACTTAGAATTTTAAAATTTTGACCAAAAAATTTACTTAGACTTATACTCACTTTCAGTACTTAAACTTTCACACTTAGGAATTTTTTATTCCTTTGAATGTTTGGCGTGACATACCCATTTAGCCGATTGTCGGTATTTACCCCTTTAAACATGCTACATTTTGGAATTTCCCTTGGCATTTTTATTTATCATGAAATTATCTTACGTGACTCAGACATAGACATACTTTTATGATCAAGGCATACAGACAATGATTCTAACATGTTGGTATTTGCAAACTTTCTGTAAAAGACAAACATCGGATACAGGTCTGTATTTTCATACAACAAAGTGTCTTAGTTTGACTTAAGGTTTATTTTTAAAGCTAGCAAGATAGCGGTGACAGGTCTGTACCGAAGTACAACAAAGAGACTTATCTTGCTAACCCGAATCAAAACAGAGGCTACAGGTCTGTACTTACGTACAACAGAGTTACATGTTTTTGACTCTCAGTTTTGTATGATTTTTCTATTCTTTTCATTTTAAGATGTATTTGATGTTGCTATACATCCCCAGAAAGTTTGCATACCTCATTTATACTCAAAGTTTGTATGTCTTGTACATAAAAATTAAGACCGATTGGTCATACATCTAAGTTAGAGACACGATTGACTTTTTCTTGAATATTTTATTAGCCTTGGGACTCCCTATATGTATTATGCCTACCAACACATCAAACTAAAATAAAGTATAACACTTAGAATTTTAGGTTCATTATGTGTGAAAGCCTAAACACTTAGAGATTGTAACGACTGTGCTAATTTTCGTCACTTTGAACCTGTGTATGTAAGACTTAACTCTTTTTCTGATATTCTCTTTTTTTTGAATTTTTATGGTTTTCTCTCTTTTTTCTTTTGTTTTTCATAAGAAATAGCAATAAAAGAAGATAACCTACTAACTTACTAAAAATAGAAACTATCCTAATTTAGCAAACTTACTATAAAAAGAAAGAAATACTACAGCTATAAAAGGAAATAAACTTTTACTAAGGTCAAATTACTCTGGGTTGCGCATTCCATTTAGTTGAATTAAATATTCAAACCGTGACTTATCAAAGGCTTTGGTAAATTAATCAGCATTATTATCGTCCGTTTCCACTTTTACCAATTTGATTAAGTTCTTTTCAGCACAACCACGAATAAAATGATGCCTTATGTCTATGTGCTTTGTTTTACTGTATTTAACTGGATTATTTGTGATAGCGATTGTAGATTGGTTATCTATCCTAATAGGAGTTTGAGTGTAAGGCAAACCGTAATCCCGCAATTGTTGTTGTATCCACAGAACCTGTGAGCAGCAACTACCAGCAGCAACATACTCGGCCTCGCACGTTGACACGGCTACCGACGTCTGTTTCTTGCATTGCCAGGAAACTAGTCTCCCTCCTAGGAATTGACAACCTCCAGTTGTTGATTTGCGCGTCAAGCTGCATCCTCCGTAGTCAGAATCCGTGAACGCTTCCAACTCTAGATCTCCCTCCGCGTGATACCAAAGTCCCAGCTTCGGTTTCGACTTGAGGTATCGTAGAATCCGCTTCACAGCTTTCATGTGCATCTCCTTCGGATTAGCTTGAAACCTAGCACAAATACACACAGCAAACATGATGCCAGGTCTTGAAGCAGTTAAATACATAAGTGATCCAATCATGGCCCGATATAACGTCGGATCCACATCGGTATCACTTTCAGTACCCGGTCCAAGATTGTGATTCACTTAAATCGGCGTGCTGAAATGGGCAGTGACTTTCGTCCCTTCCATCCCGAAGCGTTCCAATATATCATAAACATACTTCGTCTGATGGATAAACATACCTTCCTTATTCTGGTCAACTTGTAACCCCAAAAAGAAATTTAACTCTCCCATTGCACTCATCTCGAATTTCGACTTCATCACCTTCTCGAAATCTTTGCACATTTGTTCGTCTGATGATCCAAAATTGATATCATCGACGTACACTTGTACCAAGATGAAGTGTTCTCCCTTTCTCTTAACGAACAGCGTACTATCTATCCTACCCCTTTCAAACCCGTTCTCTAATAAATGGTTGGATAAAGTCTCGTACCACGCCCTTGGTGCTTGATGCAATCCATATAGAGCCTTATCTAAACGGTATACTCTATCTGGATATTTTGGATCTGTAAATCCGGGCGGCTGTTCTACATACACCAGCTCCTTCACTTTCCCATATAGGAAAGCACTCTTCACATCTAGTTGATATACCTTAAAGCCTTTGAAGGAAGCAAAAGCCAGAAACAACCTAATGGCTTCCAGCCTTGCTACTGGCGCAAACACCTCATTGTAATCGATTCCCTCCTCTTGGTTGAAACCCTTTACAACTAACCTAGCCTTGTTGCGAGTGACTATACCCCGATCGTCTCTTTTGCACTTAAAAACCCATTTGGTTCCTATGGCAATTTCCCTTCGAGGTAATGGAACTAACTCCCACACTTCTAGTTTCCTAAACTGAGAGAGTTCTTCCTGCATCGCTTCAACCCAGGAGTTATCCTTTAGTGCCATTTGCACATTTTTAGGCTTTACTTGCGAGATGAAACAAGAATAGAGACAGGTATGATATGCCTCGGAGTCGTTTATCATCGACAACAACACAGTGTTGTTATTTAAACTACTCCTAGTCATCACACCCTCATTAGGATATCCTATGATGCTTTCTATAGGATGGTTTTTGTTGATCCTAGAGGTCTCTATCTCGTCAACTCTCAGATTATCTCCTAAGTTAGATCCTATTATACCTAATGGGGGAACATCCTCAGATTCCACATTTTCCTCCTCGTGGACAGTTTCCTCAGAGTTGGAATTTGTTGTCTGAGTTTGATTCTCAGTTGAAGGTGCTTCTTGATCAGCGACTTCTGGAGATCCATCTTCAGTCGAAGTAGGCTCGGATGTGGATTGAAATGTAGTCCTCGGAAAGGTATGACCTTCGTCATTCAGATGCAACGTCGCCATGTCCTTTTCGATTGTACCTGCATTTTCATCCAAAGGAATGTTAAATGACTCAAATAATTTATCATAGTCAAAAATCCATTCCGGACCTGTTTGGGGTTCATGTGTATAACTTGTGACTTCAATGTTATACACAATCTCTACTGTACTATTTGTTTTGTTAAAAACCCGTTTGTTGGGTGAGTTCGGCACATAACCTAGGAAGTATCCTTCGTCAGCCTTTTCACCAAACTTAGGTTGATGTTTTGTTCGCAGTAAAGTACATGGTACCCCAAATGGTTCGAAGCCAGGTAAATTATGTGGCCGTTTATTCAAAATTTCATAACAGGTTTTGTTCAAAGATTTGACAGTTAGGACCCGGTTTAAAATATGACATGCGGTATTCACTGCCTTCCCCCAAAACATGGTAGGATGCTTTGAATCCGAAAGCATAGTCCTAGCTGCCTCAATCAATGTCCTGTTCTTTCTTTCGGCCACCCCATTTTGTTGAGGCTCATACGGTGCACTTAATTGATGCACTATGCCTATTGATAGGCAACATACACTAATTACAGTGTTTTTAAATTCTGTTCCATTATCACTACGTATCCTTTTAACCCGTGTTCCATTGGAATTCTCCACTTGGTCTAAGAACCCGATGAGCTTGGAAGCCGTCTCGTCCTTTGTACATAGAAAGAAAACCCAAGAAAATCCTGAGTAATCGTCAGTGATAACTAAACAATACCAACTACCTCCTATACTCCTTTTGTTGATTGGTCTGAAGAGATCCATATGCAACAAATCGAATGTAGAGGTTATGGAGTTCTGAGTCTTGGACTTGTGTGCCTTCTTATGTTGTTTGCCCTTCTTGCATGGCAGACACTTGTCCTCGAACTGAAAACTCTTCATAGGCACACCTTGCACCAACCCATTTTTCGTTATATAGTTCATTCTTCTTAGGTGCAAGTGTGCCATGCGTCTGTGCCACAACACTGATTCAGTCTCCGAAGCTTTAGACAATAAGCAGATCGGACCCATCGAAGTTTCCGGCTTGTTCATATCGAGCATGTACAAGTTATTCTTCCTTGGTGCCCGCATCAATATCCATTCTTCAGGAATCTTGAACCCCGGTTTTAGCACTAACGCTTCAGTGTTAGTGAACAGCACTGAATTCTTCTTGTCACAGATTTGAGATACACTAATGAGATTGTGAACCAGTTTATCAACGTGATAAACTTGATCCAACTTGATCGTCCCATTAGTGACCACTCCGGTACCCGTGATGTTTCCTCCTTTATTTCCCGCGAATGATACAAATCCCCGATTCCCACCCTTGAAGTCTGTAAGGAGACTTCTTTCCCCTGTCTGTGCCTGGAGCATCCACTGTCGACGAACCATTTGTTGTTTGGACCTGTGGTGATCTCCTGCACATGAAAGAAAATAGGTTAGTTATCACGGGGAACCCAAGCCATAACTGACTTGGTTATACCATTCTCGTCCACATACTTAAACTCTTTCAAATACCCATCTCGCTTTTCAGGTGATTTGGGTCGTTGAACAGGAGTTTGTTGTGGTGCCGAGTGATGTAAGTTCACTCTCTGCCTTTGAGTAGGCATTTGTTGTGGAGCTCTTGAATAATTCCGATTATATTGCATTTCAGATTGAGATCCTTGAGCTCTAACCGGTGTGTGATGTCTAATAGGAGTGTGTGACTTAACTGGAGTATATGCTCTGCTAGGTGTTGTGCTCCTATATTGTTGTTGAGGTCCAGACCTAGATTGATTTACGACTGGATTCGGTGAATTAGTCCTAACCACTTCCTTTGGTCCAACCTTTACCGGTAATTGTTTGACAACTTGTTTTGGTGCAGCCTGCACAATTTTCCCGGTACTCTGAGAGCTACTAGTGCTCGCCACACTTGTTGAAGGCTTAGATTGTGTTGGCTTCCCTGTCTTAGGTGTAACTTCAGTTTTCCTAAGCGGACAGTTAGAAGCAACATGCCCCTTTTCATGACATCTATAGCAGGACATCTTGTCAATGGACTTCTTGTGTGTGCCCTTAGACTTAGGTGTCTCACTAGTGTCTTGGCCCTTTTGAGCATCTATTGTGACCGGTTCATCGTCCTGATCATTAAAATCAATTTTATGTTTTCTAGCAGGTGTTTCACTGGAGGAAGACACAAATTTGACTTTCTTAACCTTGACGTTTGTATCAGTCACCTTAGGTGTATTTTCTTTTACAGGCTCAGATATAGGTGTAGGTATGTCCTCTAAGTCTACTGATTTCTCATTTTTCTCCTGAGGTTGAGGCACGTAGTTTGCATTAAAAGGAGGAGGAATCTCATGAAATCCTAGACCTACAGGCTTTTTAGATTGGCGTTGAGCATCTAAAACTTTCCATAGGTTCAGACTTGAATTCCTAAACTTTTGTAGCTTACTATTAGCCTCGGCTACCTTCACCTTTGTTTCAGCTAGCTCTACTTCTTTGGTCTTAAGATCATTGGTCAAGGCCTCTACATGCTCATACATCAGTTCTAATCTAACGCACTGCTCACTCAGCTTGTCTTTTAGAACTATGACATCTTGTGCATCAGCTTTAAGTTTGTCCTTAAGATCTTGCTTAATGTCATTCAGGCTAGCATTATCAGATTTTAAAGACTCATTTTGAGCAGATATGGTTTTATGTGATTCTAATACTAGATTCAACCTGTCGTTAGAAGTAACACATAACACACATAATTCATGGAAAAGAGAGTAATTCAGACTTACCTTTGTGTGTTCTGATTTGACATTGGCCATTTGAGCGGCAAACTCCAGAAATGTCTGATCATTCGACTTCTCCACCCACATCGGACTGCTGTCCCTTGTGGTCTGCTCCTCCCCTTCACATCCACACTCGGTGACTTCAGCCATGAAGGCTCTGGCATTAGATTCCGGATGTGAGCTCCAGTCGTAGGTACCATCCAGCTGTCTGTCTGATGTGACATTTGATAGTAGACCAGCTATATTGGCTTGACCGGAAGATGAACTCGGAAGGTATCTCTGTTGAGACTGGTTCTGAAACTGTCCATGATGCTGATTCTGCCCTTGGTAAGTATCTACCATTGGTCTCTGACACTCTCTGGCGAAGTGTCCCAAACCTTGACAATTGTAGCATTTGACCTTGGACTTATCAAAGCCAATCCCCTTATTATTCATATTCAGATTCCTCCCAGCCCGTTTGATGAATCTTTTAACCCATTGGGTTACCATGGCCAGTTGCCATTTGAGATCCATCTCCTCAAGGTCGTCAGGATCTACCTGATCATAGTCTTCATCCCAGAGTGCAGGATCGTTTATTTTCCCTTGAACGCAGTTCCCATATGCGGCCACAAATGATGCCAATAGATTTAAATGTTCTTCGGCCGACTTTGCGCTCATGGGCATCTTAGAGTATCCCTAAGATGTTGATACCTGAGTTCACTGAGGTTGTTGTTCTTCCGATCTTCCCAACCCTAAGAACGCTCTATTCAGTGTGTCATCAGTCTCTGCTGGTGACGACGTTTCTCCGGTGAAAAACGATGTAGCAGTCTTCATATCAGCTGTCGCTGAAGGTTTTGTTGATTTTCCAAAATACATGGCTGCATTTTGGATTTGTTCATAATCCGTTTCGGCCTTCAGTAGCTCGAAATGATAAGCCCGCAACGTTCCCACTATATCCTCCAATGATTGGGTATAATACTTGTCTTCATTAAGCTTAATCACAGCCACATACATCGCCCATTTGGCTGGTAAGGCATCATGAAGCTTATTGTTCTTTTCTGTGTCATTATACTCAATGCCGTGACTTTCAAGCTCTGTCAGCAGATGATAAAAGCGGGTGATGGGATCGTCCAGCTGTTCATCCTTCAAGCCTTGAAAATAGCAAACTGCTGTTTCAACAACTCCATGCGCTTCCTTCGAACCCTCGGATTACCCTCACACCTCTTTTCCAGCGACTCCCAAAGCTCCTTAGATGTCTTTTGAGTGCGGAATGTGTGTAGTATATCCAGAGGCAAAGCCATTCGAATAATCGAGAAAGCTCTGTTCTCGGCTTCATATAGTTTCTTATCATCCTCCATCATCATTTGATATGATAAGACTCTTTGACGGCCTTCAACTTCTGAGATAGGTGGAATGTATCCTTCATCAATACATACCCACATTCGCATGTCGTTGAAACGCACAAAATCGGCAAACCGATCTTTCCACCAATAGTAGTCTTCAAGTTTCATCAGCTTAGGCGGAGTATTAGCCTTCCCGACCTCATGATCCATTTCTAGAAACTTTTGAAGATTTGACATCGTTTCAAAAGTAATTGAATTGTAACTTATTAAATTTAATTCGAAACTAATTTAAGTTAATTCTTTCGACTTTTGGTTGATTCGAATATAATTAAGTATAAATCTATTTGGGATTAAATTCGATTAAGTTTTGAAATTCAATTAAATTCGAACTTGATGACAGATTCGAAAGTCTCCAAACTCGAAGGTCAAGACAAACTCGAATACCCAGCAGATTCGAAGCACCCTGTTCGACTATAGTCCAAACTCGAAGCAAACTCGAATCAAATAAACTCGAATTATCTCTCAAACAAACTCGAAAGGAGCGGATTTTGGTTAGACTCGAGACTAAGAAAAACCCTAATTACTCCTAACAGATTCGAGCGCCGCAAACTCGAAAAACGGCTAATACTTCGATTTCTTAACGTTTTGCAGATTAAATCAATATTTTTACAACGAAAAATACTGATTTTGATAAAAAAACGTGAGAAACACGAAGTATTTCCCGGATGACAATTTGCTAAGCTCCACAAACACGAAAAACACGAAAAACTTGAGAGATCAACCGTCCAAAAGCGTCAAGAAACCTAGGATGTATCTAGATGAACACGAAAAACACTAAGAACACCCCGTAGGCTCTGATACCACTTGTAAGGTCTACACACTACGGATCTATCTAGACGCGAGACCGTCAACGAGTGCGGAATCCTCGTTAACGGGTTGACGGTAACAACTCTCACACGAAACACGGAGACTATCAACGAGCTGTACGAACTAACAAGAACGCACCTACTGGAAGATTATCTCCGAAAGAACACTCAATTAGTTGATAACCTCGAGATCGCCTATTTGCTTAATCCCTCATGAATTCTGCAAAAAAGTCTCCTAATAATTCGAATCTATCCCTAATTATAGATGCTAATTCGAGTCCGCCATGGGCCAAACTCGAATCAGGCCCAAGGCCCATTCGAGTTTGTCCTCTGGACACTCTCGAATCTACGTTATGAGGAACATTCGAATCTGTTTAAGTGATACATTCGAATCTGTCTTAGATTCGAATGTCAATCCTTAGTGAATTCGAATTTACTCTTTCACCTATTTAACTTAGAATTGAAACTTATGTTTTTAACTTATGTTTGATTTTATCTTTGATCTTTATGTTTGAACTTCATGTAATACGTTACATCAAGTTCAAACATACAATCAATAATAATTATCAAACATATATAAACATATATATCAAACACTTGCTAATACCACAATGTTGGATCACTTAGACTGCTCTCGTCACACAGGGTGTACCAACATTATTTATTCACAGTTATATTTAATATGAACGCAAAAAACGCTACGAATCATTTCAATTTCACTTTTTCCAAACGAAAAAACTATGAATCATTCTATTTTTAGTTTTCCCCAACAAAATAATATGAACTATTTTGGTTTTCAGTTTTTTCGATCTAAATAGGTTGTAGTATTTTCATACAAAAAACTAAAAATAGAAATTGGTTGCAATATTTTTCAAGCAGAAAAAAGATACATGTCATCGGGTTATAATTCTAGCGGATTATTAATAATTATGAGACCACAAAATTAAATAGGAATATTGATACTAACTATGAAGTATCGGTGTCGAACCCGCGTGATAAACGATATGTTTATATATAAACATATTTAACTCTTTGCTTCCTTTTCTAACATTCCAAAAACAATGGAGAAGTGTTTTGTGTATTTGTAAGAGCAAACAGAAGGGAAAAAAAAGCCATAACGAATCGAACTGAGCTGTGGAATTCATCTTCATCTTGACTTGTGATGTTCTTTAACATGGGAAAATAAGAAATTAACCTCTAATTTAAATGAGCTGATTGTGTCAAAAGCTGCTAAATAATGAAAATTAGTTTAGCAAGTGGTTATTTATCGTTTTTATGGGTTGCAATATTTTTCATTCGACAAAATTGTAAATTGGAATAATTCATAGTTTTTTTCGTTGATAAAAACACAAAAATAAATGAGTTGCAATTATTTTGTACAAAAAATCAAAATGATTTATAGTTTTTTGTAAAAAATCTAAAACATTATTGGTTCGTAGTTTTTCATTCGGTAAAGCTAAAAGTTAAATGGTTTGTAATCAATTTCGTTTGGGATTTACTAAAAAGCCGATCAATTTGTAATTTTTTTATTTCAAATGAAAAGTACTACGAATGGAAAAGTAACGCGACCCACTAATTTTTTAGTTTTTCTATGAATGGAAAAACCATTACTCATTGTGGTTTATTGTTTTATGAATGTAAAATATTGAGACTCATTTCGATTTTTAAATAAAAAACTATGACCCATTTAGATTGGAAAAAACTAAAAAATGGATCGATTTGTATTATTTTATTCGGAAAAACTAAGAAAAGGATGGTTCGTAATTTTTTAGTTGGAATAAGTGAAAATTGAAATGATTCATAGTATTTTTTTTCATTCATATTATATATAATTGTGAATAAATAATCGAATATTATCTATCCGTAAATATTTGCAAATAAATTTGGTTTATGTTGGTGTTTATGAAATACTAGAAAACATAATAAAATAAAAAAAATTATGTTTTAGTTTGATATGTTACTATTATTGATAGAAATCTGAAAAGATGTTACTATTTTTGATAACTGAAAAGTTGGTGACCTGCTAAACAGGTTGGAGGTCACCCATTACTATTATTGATAGAAAAACAAAAAAGTTGTTACTATAAATGATAAAAAAATAAATAATGTTACTATAAATGATAAAAATGTCAAAACTTGTTACTATTTTTGCATGTTGTAATTACAAGTTAAAATGTTTAAATCAGTTATGAGTATGTTATATACCAAATTTTAGCTTCTGATTTAACTCCTAAGTATGAACTTGATTTTTACTAGGTGTTTTAGTGTGTATTCATCGAACTGTCAACAACACAACTTAAGTGATCTGATTTGGTGCCTTAAAATGTTAAATAAATTTTAATAATGTGTTAAAAAGAGTATTTTGGACATTATAGCAATTGATTTCACTCACAAGATTGGTACCAAAAGGAACGAATGAAATCTGAAAAATGATAGAAACTACTAAGTATGAACTCCGATTGGAAGTTCTGGTCTGATAAACAAACCACGCAAACTTCGGATCATATCTGAAGTTCAGGTCAATTGGAACATCGGGTGAAAATTTGAGGGAAAATTTCTAATTCAAGAAACGAACTTCGGGTCATAGGTCAACTGAACTTTAGTTCCATGCGAACTTTGGTTCCATGCAAACTTCAGTTCTCGAGGGCACCCGAACTTCGGGTATTAAGTCAAACGAATTATGAACTTGAATGAAAAACTATTAAGGATGGAACTTCGGGCCATCCGAAGTTTGGGTCCAAGCAAACTTCGGGTGTGGTCTGAACTTCGTGTCTTTCGACATTAAATTAAAAGTTAAGTTTTATGAAACATTAAAAAAAGTGCAAACACTAATACATGTATACTCTAGTATAACAGTACCATAGTGGTGTATATGTGCACACATTCAAATGAAATTAAGCAGTGAAAGTCCAGTTTGGAATAGAAATCTAATTACTGGTTGTGTATGACCCAGTGGTAACCTTCCAGGGCATCCTTGCTAAGTAAAACCACTGTGAGTGATAGATTACTCTTCAAACATTTATGGTCATTGCATTCACATATTTATTGGCATGTTCTTATTGCTCATTAAATATCATTTGGCACTCTGATATTACTTATTGTTATTGATGCACCCTCGTACTTGACATGTTATAAACATGAAGCATGCGTTCATTTGAAAGTGCATCATTTAGTAAAGGCTCCGGCATGATGATAGACTCATCATCTGGTGAGACCTGGGCTGAGGATGATAGCAGGCCACTATTGGGGACAGATCATCCAATATACTCATTCCAGCCCGAATGTACATCCCCGATCGATATTTGAACTAACATGGAGACTTATGTCTCGGAATCCATGCTTCCCAGCATGTTGCAATCTTGTCATCTGTGCCCTCCGCACAAATGGTCAAGTATTGCCCGTATTCACATTTGGTTCGCATGAAATATTTTTTGAATGAGTAATTTGTTATCTCACTAAGCGAAAGCTTATCGTTCATATTTAAAATGTTTTCAGGCAAAGGACAAGATATTGTTGGGCCTTCTACTTACGCTATTCATTCAATCTTCTGGTGATTCCTACAAGCTATTTGGTAATACGAGGATAATGTAGTTTTGGGATTGGGTATTGGTGATGTTTTAATAAATAATTATGTTGTAATAGATAGATCAAGTCCTTGTAGACTTATAAATATTTTATGCTTAGGTGATGATGCTAATACAACTCGTTCTATGTTCGTGTTAGTACATCTTGTCTGACGATAGCAGTCTAAGTTTTGATAGCATTTTGTGTAAGTCAAGTTACTTGGTGTTGAATATTGAATAGTGTTTGATATATGTGATTATGTGTGTTTGATATTGGTTGATTGTATGTTTGAACTTGGTGTAATGTATTACAAGAAGTTCAAACATAAAGTTCAAAGATAAATACAAACATAAGTTAAAACATAATTCAAATATAAGTTTAATATGTGAAGTTCGAATTTATGGATAAATTCGAATTTGTCATGAGGACAAATTCGAATGGGCCTTGGGCCTGATTCGAATTTGTCCTAGACAAACACGAATCTGTCGTTGGACGGTGACGCGTCGAGATAGATCCGTGAGAGCAAGACCTTACGAGTGGTATCAGAGCCTTTGGGGTGATCTTGGTGTTCTTGGTGTTCATAAGCAACATCCTAGGTTTGTTGACGTTTTGGACGGATAATATCACGTTTTTGGAGGTTTTTCGAGCTTATCAAGTAAGATCTCGGAAAATACTTTGTAGTAGTTCAAGTTTTTTATCGAAATCAGTATTTTTACTCGTAAAAATATTGATTTAATCTGAAAACTT
The DNA here is from genome assembly GCA_020465985.1 of Centrapalus pauciflorus. Classification (NCBI taxonomy): domain Eukaryota; kingdom Viridiplantae; phylum Streptophyta; class Magnoliopsida; order Asterales; family Asteraceae; genus Centrapalus; species Centrapalus pauciflorus. The sequence continues at coordinate 269,296 of JAANYP010003185.1, forward strand.
GAAAAACTCGAAGTATTAGCCTTTTTTCGAACTTGCGGCGCTCGAGTTTATTAAGAGGGTATTAGGGTTTTCTCATTTTCGAGTTTATCATAAAATACGTTCCTTTCGAGGTTCCTTAAGGTTTGATTCGAATTTGGCCTATTCGGATTTTTGCTTGGATTTTCGATTTTACACTAAAATCGAATTGGGATTTCGAATTTAAGAGGACCTTCGAGTTTGTCTGTCATTTCGAATATAGTTGGACTTCAAACTTAATTTCGAATTTAGTTCCAAACCACTTTAAAATTAATTAAATTTCGAATTATTCAAATTCGAAAGAATTAATTTAAATTAATTTCGAATTAAATTAATTATGTTTAACTTCAAAAATATTTGAAACAATGACAAGTCTACAGAGGTTCATTGAGATGGATCACGAAGTTGGAAAAGCGAATTCTCCACCGAAGTTGATGAAAATAGAGAACTATTACTGGTGGAAGGACAGGTTTGCAGACTTCGCGAGGTTTAATGATATGTGGATGTGGATTTGTATTGATGAAGGATACATTCCCCCTACGGCTGAGAGTGAAGGACGACAAAAGGTTGTGCCATATTCAAAGATGAAGGACGACCATAAAAAGCTGTATGAAACCGAGAACCGTGCATTCGCTATCATTAGAATGGCGTTACCTCAGGAGATCTTGCACACTTTCCGTAATCAGAAAACAGCAAAAGAGCTGTGGGATGCGTTAGAGAAACGGTGTGAAGGTAACCCGAGGGTCAAAAAGAATAGAATGGAAATGCTCAAGCAGCAGTTCGCGATATTCAAAGCCTTGAAGAACGAAAAGTTGGATGAGACTATTACAAGATTCTACCATTTATTGACTGGGTTAGACAGCCATGATGTAGAGTTTAGTAAAACAGAGAAAATTAACAAAATTCTAGATGCTTTTGCCAGCCAAATGGGAGATGTATGTGGCACTGATAAAGCATGAATAAGACAAATTTTATACTCTTACTCTAGATAGTGTCATAGCAACGCTGAGGGCCTATCACTTTGAGCTGCGAAAGAAGGAAATGGATTATGAACAAGTTCAAGATCCGGATATGTACTTTGGGAAATCAAAATCTTCAGGGGCAACAGACATGAAGACGGCTACAACATTCTTCTCTGGAGAGACATCGACACCGGCTGAATTAGAAGACTCAGTAAGTAGGGCTTTCTTAGGGTTTGCTAGACCAGAAGAAAAGCAGAATCAGGCTACACCTGCATCTACATCTCAAGCGTATTCAAAGATGCATATGAGCGCAAAATCAGCCGAAGACCATCTGCATTTGTTGGCTTCATTTGTGGCCGCTTAAGGCAATTGTGTTCAGGGCAAAATCAACGATCCTGCGCTTTGGGATGAGGATTACGATCAGGTAGATCCTGATGATCTAGAAGAGATGGATCTGCAATGGCAACTGGCCATGGTAACTCACAGAGTTAAAAGGTTCATCAAGAGGACGGGCAGAAACCTCAACGTTAGTACCAATAAGATTGGGTTTGATAAGTCCAAGGTTAAGTGTTACAACTATCAGGGGTTAGGACAGTTTGCTAGAGAGTGTCAGAGACCGAAAGTAGAAAACTACATAAATCAGTATCAGAATCAATCTCAATGGAGATATCTGCCAGGTAGTTCAACCAGTCAGGCAAACATAGCTGGTCTGTTATCCAACGTCACATCAGACAGACAGCTTGATGGAACTTATGACTGGAGTACACATCCAGAGTCGAATGCTAGAGCCTTTATGGCTGAAGTTACCGAGACTGGAAGTGATGGAGCAGAGGAAATTACAGGGGACAGCAATTAGAATGAAAGCGGTCCGATGTGGGTAGAAAAGTCAGATGATCAGACAATTCTGGAGTTCGCCGCACAGATGGCAAACGTGGAATCAGATCATGCCAAGGTAACTCTGAACTTTTCTCTTTTCCATGATTTATGTGTTTTGTGTGCTACGTCTAACGATAGATTAAATTTAGTACTTGAATCACATCAAAATATCTGCTCAGAATGAATCATTAAAATCAGACAACGCTAGCTTATTAGATATAAAGGAAGATATTAGGAATAAGCTTAAGTCTGATGCACAAGATGTCATTGTTCTAAAGGACAAACTGAGCGAACAGTGTGTTAGGTTAGAACTAATGTATGAACATGTTGAGGCATTGACAAAAGAACTTAAAACCTAAGAAGTAGAGCTAGCAGAATCTATGGTAAAAGTAGCTGAGGTAAATAGTAAACTTGAAAAGTTTAGGAACTCATCGCTCAACCTAGGGAAAATCTTAGATGCACAGCGTCAGTCTAAGAAGCCTGTAGGTCTAGGGTATCATGAGAGTCCTCCACCTTTCAATGATAATTATGTACCTCAACCTCAGGAGAAAACTGAAAAATCAGTTGAATCAGAGGAAATACCGGAACCAGTGTCTGAAATTGCTAAGGAAAATGAAACTAAGGTGACTGCTAATAATATCAAGATTAAGAAGGTGAAATTTGTGCCATCCTCTAGTGATAAATCTGTAGGACAACACAAAATTGACTTTAATGATCAAGGGGAGGAACCAGTCGCTATAGTTGAAACAAAAGAACCAGACACTAGTGAGACACCTAAGTCAAAGGGCAGACATAAAAAGTCGATTGACAAAATGTCTTGCTTTAGATGTCACGAAAGGGGGCATGTTGCTTCTAGTTGTCCACATAGGAAAGTAGATTCTACACCTAAAACTGGAAAGCCGGAACAACATAAGCCTTCTCCAAGTGTTGCAAGCACTAGTAGTTCTCAAAATACCGAGAAAACTATGCAAGCCACACCTAAATCTGCTGTGAAACAAATGCCAATGTCAGGTCCACCCAAAGAAGTGATTAGGACTATATCACCAAATAGAGTCGTTAATCAATCTAGGTCAGGACCGCATCAGAATTATAGGAGTACTACCTAGGAGAGCTTACACTCCAGTTAGGTCACACACTCCTGTAAGACATCAAACAGCAGGTAGAGCTCAGGGATATCAATCCGAAATGCCGTATAATAGAAATTATTCAAGAGCTCCATAGCAAATGCCTACACAAAGGCCGAGAGTGAACTTAAATCACTCTGCACCACAACCGACTCCAATTCAAAGACCCAAGTCACCTGAACGGAGAGATGGGTATTTGAAAGAGTTCAAGTATGTGGACGAGAATGGTATTACCAAGTCAGTTATGGCTTGGGTTCCCCGTGATAACTAACCTATTTTCTTTCATGTGCAGGAGATAACTACAGGTCCAAACAACAAATGGTTCGTCGACTGTGGTTGCTCTAGGCACATGATAGGGGAAAGAAGTCTACTTGCAGACATCAAGGGAGGGAATCGGGGATTTGTATCATTCACTTGCAATAAAGGAGGAAATATCACTCGTACTGGAGTGGTCACTAATGGGACTACTGGATCAAGTTTATCACGTTGATAAACTGGTTCGCAATCTCATTAGTGTATCTCAAATCTGTGATAAGAAGAACTCAGTACTTTTCACTGATACTGAGGCGTTAGTGCTGAAACCGGGGTTCAAAGTACATGAAGAATGGATACTGATGAGGGCTCCAAGGAAGAATGACCTGTATATGCGCAACATGAACAAGTCGGAATCTTCGATGGGACTAATCTGTCTACTATCAAAAGCTTCAGAGACTGAATCGGTTTTATGGCACAGACGTATGGCACACTTGCACCAAAGAAAAATGAACTACATTACGAAACATGGATTGGTGCAAGGTGTTCCCATGAAGAGTTTTCAGTTTGAGGATAAGTGTCTACCGTGAAAGAAAGGAAAACAACACAAGAAGGCACACAAGTCCAAGACTCAGAACTCAATAGCTGCCACATTCGATTTGTTGCATATGGACCTCTTCGGACCAATCAACAAAAGGAGTATAGGTGGTAGTTGGTACTGTTAAGTTATTATTGACGATTACTCACGTTTTTCTTGGGTTTCCTTTTTAGGTACAAAGGACGAGACGGCTGCCAAGCTCATCGGGTTCTTAGACCAAGTGGAAAATTCTTACGACGGAACGAGGGTTAAGCGTATCCGAAGTGATAACGGAACTGAATATAAAAACACTGTTATTGGTGTATATTGCCTATCGAAGGGAATAGTGCATCAATTTAGTGCACCTTATGAGCCACAACAAAATGGGGTGGCCGAACGGAAAAACAGGACTTTGATTGAGGCAGCAAGGACCAAGCTTTCGGATTCAAAGCTTCCTACCATGTTTTGGGGGGAGGCAGTGAATACCGCGTGCCATGTTTTAAACCGGGTCCTTACTGTCAAATCATTGAACAAAACCTGTTATGAAGTTTTGAATAAAAGGCTACCAAATTTAACTGGCTTCGAACCTTTTGGGGTACCATGTACGTTAATGAAAACAAAACATCAACCAAAATTTGATGAAAAGGCTGACGAAGGTTATTTCCTAGGTTATGTGCCTAATTCACTAAATAAAAGGGTTTTTAGTAAATCAAATGGTACAGTAGAGATTGTGTATAACATTGAAGTCACAAGTTATACACATGAACCCCAAACTGGTCCGGAATGGATATTTGATTATGACAAATTGTTTGAGTCATTTAACATTCATTTGGATGGAAATGCAGGTACAATCGAAGAGGACTTGTCGTCATTAAATTTGAATGACGAGGGTCAAAGTTTTCCGAGGACCACCTTTCCATCAACTTCCGAGCCTACATCATCTGAAGATAGATCTCAAGAAGAAAATGATTCTGAAGTGCCTACAGACAAAAATCAGACAAGAAATTCTAACTCTGAAGACAGTGTCCATGAGGAAGAAAATGTGGAGTCTGAAGTCGTTCCACCGTTAGGAGAGATATGATCAAAATTGAGACATAATCTGAGAGTTGACGAGATAGAGACATCTAGGATCAACAAGAATCATCCTATTGAGAGTATCATAGGAAATTCTAATGCTGGTGTGAGGACTAGGAGTATTTTGAATAACAACACAGTGTTGTTGTCGATGATCAATGACTCCGAGGCCTTTCATACTTGCCTCTACTCATGTTTCATCTCGCAAGTAGATCCGAAAAATGTGCAGATGGCACTAAAAGACAACTCTTGGGTTGAAGCGATGCAGGAAGAATTGTCACAGTTTAGGAAACTAGAAGTGTGGGAGTTAGTTCCGTGATCTCGAGGAGAAGTTGCAATAGGAACCAAATGGGTTTTTAAGTGCAAGAGAGATGATCAGGGAATAGTCACTCGCAACAAAGCAAGACTTGTAGTAAAGGGTTTCAACCAAGAGGAAGGAATCGATTACAATGAAGTGTTCGCGCCAGTGGCAAGGTTGGAAGCAATTCGTTTGTTTCTGGCGTTTGCTTCCTTCAACGGTTTTAAAGTTTATCAGCTAGATGTTAAGAGTGCTTTCCTTTATGGGAAAGTGAAGGAACGGGTATATGTGGAACAGCCGCCTGGGTTTACCGATCCGAAATATCCAGACAGAGTGTATCGGTTAGATAAGGCTTTGTATGAATTGCATCAAGCACCGAGGGTGTGGTACGAGACTCTATCTAACCATCTTTTAGACAACGGGTTTGAAAGAGGGAGAATAGATAGTACGCTGTTCGTGAAGCGAAAAGGTGAACATTTCATCTTGGTACAAGAGTACGTCGATGATATAATTTTCGGGTCATCAGACGAGCAGATGTGCACAAATTTTTAAAAGGTGATGATGTCAAAGTTTGAGATGAGTGCGATGGGTGAGTTAAACTCCTTTCTGGGTTTGCAAGTCAAACAGAGGAAGGAGGGCATGTTTATTCATCAGACGAAGTATGTGTACGACATCTTAGAGCGCTTCGGGATGGAAGGAACCAAGCTGACAGCTCACTTCAGCACGCCGATTCAAGTGAATAATAATCTCGGACCGGGTACATAAAGTGATACTGATGTAGATCCGACGTTATATCGGGCCATGATCGGGTCACTCAAGTATTTAACTGCTTCTAGACCTGATATAATGTTTGATGTGTGTATTTGTGCTAGGTTTCAAGCTAATCCAAAAGAGATGCACATGAAAGCTGCGAAGCGGATTCTGAGATCGATACCTCAAGTCCAAACCGAAGCTGGGACTTTGGTATCACGCGGAGGGCGATCTGGAATTGGAGGCGTTCACGGATTCAGACTATGGCGGATGCAGCCTGAATCGCAAGTCAACAACTAGAGGTTGTCAGTTCCTAGGAGGGAGCCTCGTTTCCTGGCAATGCAAGAAACAGACTTCGGTAGCCGTGTCCACGTGCGAGGCCGAATATGTTGCTGCGGGTAGTTGCTGTTCACAGGTTCTGTGGATACAACAACAATTGCGGGATTACGGTTTGACTTATACTCATACTCCTATTAGGATAGATAACCAATCAACTATTGCTATAACAAATAATCCAGTTAAACACAGTAAAACCAAGCACATAGACATAAGACACCACTTTATTCGTGATTGTGCTGAAAAGAACTTAATTAAGCTAGTAAAAGTTGCAACGGATGATAATAATGTGGCTTTATTTACCAAAGCTTTTGATAAGTCACGTTTTGAGTATTTAGTTTTACTAAACGGAATGCGTAATCCAGAATAAATTGACCTTAGTAGAGTTTATTTCCTTTTATAGCATTACAGTTTCTTTCTTTTTATAGTAAGTTTAGTAGCTTAGGAAATTTTCCTTTTTATAGTAAGTTAGTAGGTAATTTTATTTTCTTATTCTTATTTATGAAAAACAAAAGAAAAAAGATAGAAAACCATAAAAAATTCAAAAAAATAGAATATCAGAAAATGAGCTAAGTCTTAGACACATAGGTTCAAAGTGACGAAAAGTAACACAGTCGATACAATCTCTAAGTGTTAAGCTTTCACACATAATGCACCTAAAATTCTAAGTGTTATACATTTTCTAGTATGATGTGTTGGTAGGCATAATACATACAGGAAGTCTCAATGCTAATAAAACATTCAAGAAAAAGTCAGACGTGTCACTAACTTAGATGTATGACCAAATGGTGTTAATTTTTATGTTAGAGACATACAGATATTGATTCTAAATGAGGTATGCAAACTTTCTAGGGGATGTATAGCAACATCGGATACATCTTAAAGAAATGAAAAGAATAGAAAAATCATGATACTGAGTTAAGAGTCAAAACAAGTAACTCTATTGTACGTAAGTACATACCTGTTGCCTCTGGTTTTACTCGAGTTAGCAAGATAAGTCACTTTGTTTTACGTCGGTACAGACCTGTCACCGCTGTCTTGCTAGATTCAAAAATATACTTTAAGACAAACTAAGACACTCTGTTGTTTGTAAATACAGACCCGTGCCCGAAGTTTGCCTTTTAAAGAAAGTTTGCAATACCGAAAAGTTATAATCATTGTGTGTATTCCTTGATCATAAAAGTATGTCTAAGTAAGAGTCACGTAAGGTAATTTTTTGATAAATAAAAAGGCTAAGGGATATTCCAAAATGTAAAATGTTTAAAGAGAAAATAATACCAATAATCGTCCAGAAATGTGTGTCACGACAAACAATAAAAGGAATCAAAAAATTCCTAAGTGTGAAAGTAAGATACTGAAAGTGCGTATTTGACACCGCTATCTGGTTGAACCTTTGTTTGACTATGCTCGCCAAAAATATTCTGTTAGTGTTAAGTTTAGGCTGTAACTTTAAAAATAGTGTAGATTAGTTTAAGTTTAAATTTTGTTCAAAAATTTTAATTTACTTTATTTTATTTTATTTTATTTTATTTCATTTTATTTTATTTTTAATTTTTTTTAGGAAAAATGGTCAAAGTTACTGAGGATGCATTCTTAGTTGAACAAATAAACATTATGTGAAAATCTTGTGCTTAGTGTAAAATAAATTTTTCATAGTTTGTTCCGTTACACGAAAAAGTTGGAAAAATTGAGAAAGTTGAATTTAATTCAAAAGATTTTCAAAATTTTAAAGTTATATTCGAATTTAAGCCATAGTCGAATGGTACATTCGAACTTGGCAGTAAATTCGAATTTGAAGACAAATTCGAAAGTAGTTAGTATATATAGGTCAACAGTGAACATTCATTATTCACCTACATTCGAATTTACCTTCTCGAGTTTGTTCAGTGCGATTTCGAATTTACCCCTTCGAGTTTGTCGTCTTCGAGTTTTCTTCTGTTTGTCGAAGTTTTGTCCATTTGTACTCGATCATAGTACCAAATCTAGGTATAATCAACATCATTATACAAGATTTAGGATGGTTTAGACTCAATTTGAGCCAAAATCGACTAGATTTGAGGATTTAAGGGTTTTGAACTTTGTGATTCAAAATCTCAAAGTTTGAACCGGTGAAACTTCAAATAACTGGCAAATATCTTTGATTAGAACCTATTAGGACTAATGGATGTGATTTTCTAAGTCTAAAATGATTTAAATCTTGGAGTTTTGATTTTAAAATGCTGACATTCGAGTTTGTTCTTAGGTTCGAATTTGTCACTAAATTCGAATATATCACTAAACTCGAATGAAGGTTAATTTCGAACATGATATTCGAATTTGTTGTTAAATTCGAAATGTTTGAATCATTTTTACATCAAACTTGTAGAAATTCATATGTGTTGGATTTTGAACTTACATAAGTTCAAAATAAAAAAAATTTGAATTTAATCAAGTTTTATTTTTATTTTTTTGTCCCTTCTAATATATTTTATACTTTATTGTGCAGATATGGGGGATAGAGCGTTTATCCAAAAGCATAATATGGTCGTGTCACCAGACCGTGAGCTGCCTGAAGCTCAGGCATTCCGACAGATGGTGGATTTTTTGGCTGCTTCAAGGGTCTCTTATGCCCTTTCGCACAATGTATGGATAGTGCTGCCTTACGTTAGGCAGTTTCGGGATCATCTGCAGGTCGACTGAACAGTTACTCCGATAGTATTAAGGACCTGAATAGCCGGGCAGCCCCTTGTGTTCTCAGCAGATGTGTTGCGCAGAGTCTTGCAGTTGGGATCTACCGAGCAGGAAGCTGGGCCAATTGACTTCCCGTTGGAAGTTAGGCAAGCAGCATTCTTAAGAATGGGGTATGGCCTTGATGTGGCAAAGGCGTCATACATGAAAAGCGGTTTAATTGGCAATGGAGGTATCCGGCACATGTCTTCATGGTGTGCTTCGCTCCAAAGAAAGCCGGTTTTGACTACATCGTGTCGAAGATGCAATCGGCAATGATAGCATTGGTCTACAACCAGAGGTTTAGTTATTCCGAAATGTTCTTTGCGGAGTTCGTTCACCAAATAACAGCTCCAGCAAGAGAAAGGTTTTTGATGTACCCTAGGTTCGTGATGATGCTGATCAGACATTTTTTTGCCAAACCTGCCACAATTGCCAGAAATTCAAAGTGTCGCCATGATAGACAAGAGGATTTTTGCAGATTGTCAAGCGCATAATGCCCGTAGGGGGGAATTGGTTAGACCAGTAGATGCACAACTTATTGGTGCTGTGGTGAATCCTGATTTTCAAGCCCCGGAAGGTGCAAACTGGGTTGGCAAAGTAAAAGTACAGCAGCAGCCGCAACAACAACAGCAACTGTAGAAGCCTCAGCAACAACCAAGAAGTAGGCAGAGAGCTCAAGTTAGACAAACTCAGGCTACAAGGCCTTCAACTAGCAGAGTACAGGAGTCAGTAGAAGCAGGTCCTTCAACGGACACTACGGGTCCTTCAGGTGTAGCCCCCGTAATTGATCCGCGGGTGGAGACCTTGGAAGAGATTTGGGCTCAAGGCTCGCATGCAAATGAATAAATTACTACTGAGCTTGTTGGAGATATACTGGAACCTCCAGTTGATGAAGAAGATATTCTGCGTCAAATAGATGAATATATACCTGAGGTAGAGGGTCAAGCTGTGACCACATCTGAATCTGAGTCCTAAGAAGCGGAAGAGATTGAGGTAGAAGAAGTCGCTGAAGAAGCAGCAACCGAAGAGATAGAAGATCCGGCTGTCCGAATAGGCAGATATGGATCAAGAATAGTGGTTATAGATCACGAGGCAGAGAAGAGGAGAGCATCTAGGGATTCGGATGAAGATGACTCCGATTTCGAGATTGAAGATACAACCCCATTGGTGCCTAGACAGAGGGCCAAAAGGCATCGATTTTTGTAGGGAGCTTTGTCTGCTTCTGCCTCTGAGCCTGAAGCACCATCCGCTCAAACATCAATTCCACCACCACCACCACACGTTAATCATCAATTCCACCACCAATCATCCCGTCACCTATCACATGCATTCCATCCACCACATCCACCTTCACTGACAACCACAGGTTTTCTGAGCTCAGAAGCAAGGTTGATTTCCAGCAAGTCCGAATATTTCAACTTACTAAAGCCGTCGGCGAACTTCAAGCGCATAACGCTAACATTGATAAAGAGAATCTTGAACTGAAGACATTCGTCATTGACCAGGCTGCAGAAATCCAAACTATGAGGTCCCTCATTGAGCAATTGATGAAAAATCTAAAGGCTCAGGGGGAGACTAGTTGCAGGGAGACTGAAGAGTTAAGACGAGATGACGAAGGCAATGATCCCGATGCACCAAAAGACAGTGAGCCAGTAGATTTTTCTGCTGCTCAACATGGCGAAGTTCAGGGGGAGCCAAGTCAGACTAGAGCTGAAGGAAGTGAAGGAGGTGAAGCTAGTCACTCAAATACTGTTGAGAGCGAAATGATAGACGCTCTAAGGGATATTGAGGAAGAAGTAATGGAATTTAATTTTGAGGATGAGATAGAGGAGTTGGAGGAAGGAGAATTCGTGCCGGAGGAAATAGTTTATTGGAGATCTGATGACGAAGTGATAGAGGATGAAGACGACAATGTCAATGAAGTGATTGTAAATTCACAGCCTATCACGGAGTTATATGTCCAAGACAATCACAATGTGATTGATATTGATGATATCAAACTAGCCTGAGTAACGGATTCTGAAGTCGAAGAAGCTGAGAAAGAGCCATCTAGGGCTGAATTGATAAATCTGTGGTTCAAGAAAGAAGAAAAGAAGACAGAGCCGAAGATGAAGAGAAGAATGAGAGTTCCGGGCTCAGAAAATTTCTCAAGAGGAATTATCAGCTGGTTCTTTGACCAAGAATTGCAGCTATTTATATTGAAAAGGAGAGATGAACTTCAATACTTGAGGCGAACACTGAAAGTATTCAACACACTTCCCAAGGTTGAAGTGAAAGAGTTAGCTTGGAAGGAGTTGATCAATATTGGTGACGACCCGTATGCTGAAGTGATTGCAAAGATTATAAGAAAAGAGGGTCGGTCAGGCAAATTTGAAAGGCTCAAACCGAGGACCGGGAAGAGAGTCGAGGACAAATCAAGAATAGATCCTCATACAGGTACACCATGGGCCAGAATGGTATACAAACCTGTAAGATGTTTGAAGAAGGTGCCAATGAAATCGATGCCACAGAATGTTTTAAGTAACATGAAGTGGTGGTATATCGATAATGAGACTGCTGAAGATGTAATGGAAGATGCACAGGACGAAGTTATTTTGAAAGTGTATGATCCACTGCACTTAATAAATCTATCGAAGGACGACCTGAAGAAGCTACATGATCAGCCTATCTTCTTCCACGAAGGATGGAGATCTGAAGCCAGGAAGTTCCAAAAGATAGTAAGAATATGTATAGATATAGGCCTATATGCAGGAAGTAGTCTATATGGACCAAGTACTTAGTCAAAATGTAATTAATTAGAAGCTATCGTCAAGGGGGAGTCTGTTAGTATATCTTGTGTGACGATAGCAGTCTAAGTTTTGATAGCATTTTGTGTAAGTCAAGTTACTTCGCATTGAATATTGAATACTGTTTGATATATGTGATTATGTGTGTTTGATATTGGTTGATTGTATGTTTGAACTTGGTGTAATGTATTATAAGAAGTTCAAACATAAAGTTCAAAGATAAATACAAACATAAGTTAAAACATAAGTTCAAATATAAGTTTAATATGTGAAGTTTGAATTTAAGGATAAATTCGAATGGGCCTTGGGCCTGATTCGAATTTGTCCTACACAAACTCGTATCTGTCAGTATAATTAAAGGTTAATTCTATTAATTATTAGACTTTTGCAGAATTTCAGAGCGGTTAAGCAAAAGGGCGATCTCGAACTTGCAAGTTTCCAGATAGTTGTTTCGGAGAGAATCATCTTGTATGGGCGTTCGTAGTCGCTCGTCTAGCAACGTGGTAGTCTCCGTGTTTCCGTGTGTGTGTGATCTTACCGTCAAGCCGCTAACGTGGATTCCGCACTCGTTGGACGGTGTCGCGTCGATATAGATCGGTGAGAGCAAGACCTTACAGTTCGAATCATTAATTATAGTTTTAATATTGAGTTTGTATGTTGATCCTGAAGTTTATATTATGTTGATAAAAAGGAGGATGATTCACCAACCCCATAATTGGAAACTGAATTTAGACTTCTTGAAACATGAGGCGGATGATATTACGTTTTATATCTTAAAAGGCTACCCAAACTTTTATGCCTTAACCGTAGGCATCTTCGTTCCCTCCGTCTATCTACAACAATTCTGGTATCACCTCAACTACGTTGATGAGCCAGAACCTTTCTTTGTCACTAGAATTGATTTTTCCCTATCAGCATAAGGGTCACGTCTATCATCGTGTGCGTGATCATTCCGTCAACCTGCTAATGATGATTCCGCACTCGTTGGACGACGTCGCGTCAAGATAGGATCCGTAGGTAGGTGACCTTACAAGTGGTATCAGAGCCATAAGGGTGTGCATCGTGTTCTTCGTGTTCATATTCAAACTTCTTGGTTTCATGGCGTTTTTGGATGGAAAAATCGCATTTTTATTAGTTTTTCGAGTTATACAATTAAGATAACGGAGAAAAGTTCACATTAGTTCATCATTTTAGTCGAAATCATAGTTTTTAATCCTAAAAACTTTGGTTTAAACTGAAAACTTGAAAAAAATCAAACTTTTGGCCGTTTAGAACTTGCGGCACTCGAACATAGTGGCTATTTGGGTTTATTCGAATTTGTCAGAAAATTCGAACTTGTCAGAAAATACGCTCCTGACGAACTTGATTTTAGGATTTCATTCGAATTTGGCTGAGATTCAAACTTGCTAGCATTTGTAAGGTCGCCTGATTACGGATCCTATCTTGACGCGACACCTGCCAACGAGTGCGTAATCCTCGTTAGCGGCTTGACGGATAGACCACGCACACCGAAACACGAAGACTAGCATAGTGATAGACGAACAACGGATCGTCCCAACACGATGATTCTCTCCACACGAAACTCTCTGAATGCTAGCAAGTTCGTAATCGCCCTTTTGCCTAATCACTCTGAAATTCTGCAAAAGTCTAATAATTAATCGAATTAACCCTTAATTATAGCACCCGGTTCGACTTTGTCTAGGACAACTTCGAACTTGGCCCAAGGCCTTTTCGAACTTGTCCTCTAACAAATTTGAACCTTTGACTTCAAACTTATGTTTGAACTTATGTTTGAACTTGTCTTTGAACTTTATGTTTGAACTTATTGTAACACATAACCCTAAGTTCAAACATATAGACAATCAATATCAAACACATATAATCAAACATATATCAAACACTTGTTAATATTCAATAGCAAGTAAATTGACTTACACAAAATGCTATCTATACTTAGACTGCTATTGTCACACAGAATGTACTAACAGACTCCCCCTTGATGATAGCTTCTAACTATTTACATTTTGTCTAAGTACTAGAACTATATAAGCTTCTACCTGCATATAAGCCTATATCACTACATACTCTAACTATCTTTTGGAATTTGCTAGCCTCGGATCTCCAGCCTTCATGAAAGAAAATTAGCTGATCATGTAGCTTTCCCAGGTCATCCTTAGATAGATTGATTAAGTGCAATGGATCGTATACCTTCAAAATAACTTTGTCTTCTATATCCTCCATTACTGCTTCAGCTGAATCATTGTCTATATACCACCATTTCATGTTTCCAAGAATTTCTTGTGGCATAGACTTTAACGGCACCTTTTTCAAGCATTTGACAGGCTTGTAAACCATTTTAGCCCATGGTCTTCCCGTGTGAGGATCTGTTCTTGACTCATCCTCAACTCTTTTGCCTGACCTCGGCTTGAGTCTTTCGAACTTTCCGGATCTGCCCTCTTTTCTGATTATCTTTGCAATAACTTCAGCATAAGGGTCCTCTCTAATATTGATCAACTCTTTCCAGGCTAACTCCTTCACTTCTACCTTTGGCAGTGTGTTAAACACTTTGAGCGTTCGCTGTAGGTATTGAAGTCCATCTCTTCTTTTTAGTTTAAATAGCTGCAGTTCTCTTTCGAAGAACTAGCTAAGAATTCCACCGGAGAGATTTTCAGATCCTGGCACTTTCATCTTCTTTTTCATCTTCGGCTCTGCCTTCTTTTTTTCCTTACGGAACCATAGATTTAACAATTCAGCTCTGGTTGGTTCTTTATCAGCTTCCTCCAGTTCCGAGTCGTCTACAGAGGCCAGTTTAATCTCATATATATCAATTACATTTTGCTCGTTATGCACATATAGTTCTGTGATAGGTTGTGAATGAATGATTACTTCATCTACGTTGTCATCTTCATCTTCCACGACCTCCTCATCAGATTTCCAATCAACTATATTTTCTGGAATGAATTCCCCTTCTTCCAATTCTTCAACATCATCCACAAAATCAAACACTATTTCTTCTTCTTCTTCTATATCCATTAGAGCATTTATCATCTCGCTCTCTATGGTCTTGAAAGATTCACCTTCAGCCCTTTCTTGTACTGCAGACTGACCTGGCTCCCACTGAATTGTTGCACGCTGAGCAGTTGGAAAATCTGCTAGCTCACTTTCTTTTCTTGCCTCGGGATCATTGTCGTCATCATCATTTCTCCTTATCACTTGGGCTTCTTTACAGCTATTCTCCACCTGAGCTTGAAGATTTTGCATTAACTACTCAAGGAGGGACTTCATTGTTTTAATCTCAGAAGCTTGATCAGTAACAGTTGTTTTCAGTTCAGCGTTCTCCTGATCAAGTCAGGCGTTATGAGCTTGAAGTTCTTTGACTGTCGTGGTTAACTGAAAGATTTGGACTGATTGGAAGTCCACTTTGCTCATCAGCTCTGTAAATTGCTGATTCTTAGTGAATGTGGATGATGTAGATGGAATAGATGTGATTGGTGATGGCGTGATGGATGGTTGAATAGCTGGAATTTCAGGCTCTGGAGCAGAAGTAGATGAAGCTCCCTGCATAAAACGATGCCTCTTCGCCCTATGCCTAGGAACGAGAGGAGTAGGATCTTCTGCTTCAAAATCAGAATCATCATCTGAGGCTCTAGCAGCTCTTGTATCTTCTTCTCTCGTACTGACCACAATTCTTGAACCATATCTGCCTATGCGGACAGATGGATCAACACGCTCTACCTCTACTTCCTCTACTTCTGCCTCTTCAACTTCCTCAGATGCAGACTCAGACTCTGAGGTGGTCATAGCTTGACCCTCGACCTCAGGCTGAGCTCCTGCTTCTTCTTCTAGGACCTCAAAGTCCATTTCATCACCTTGTTGTGGCTGATATTCATCTATGTCTCTAAAAATATCATTGAAATCAGCTGGAGGCTCAACGATATTATCAATTAGCTCAGCGGCAACTTCTTGTTGTGCCTGAGTACCATGAGCCCATATTTCCTCTAGAGTCTCTACTCTACGATCGATTTCTGGGCTACTGTTGAAGTGCCTGCAGCGTCCGAAGATGTACCTGCTGCCGTTGACTCTTGCACTCTGCTTGATGATTGCCTTCCCTTTTTGCACGGTACATACTTATCCTCAAACTGAAAACTCTTCCGTCGAACACCAAGGCCATTTTTCATGATGAAGGTCATCTTCTTTAGGTGCAAGTGTGCCATACGTCTGTGCCACAAGAAATATTCGGACTCTGAAGCTTTTAATTATAGATAAATAGTTCCCATCGATGAATCTGCTACATTCAAGTCCATCATGTACAGATCATTCACCCTTGGGGCTCTCATCATAATCCATTCTATAAGTATCTTGAATCCCGACTTTAGCTCTAATGCTTGTTTTTAAGTAAAGATGACCGAATTTTGTTTATCACATATCTGAGATACACTAATGAGATTGTGATCAAGTATATCTACATGGTAGACTTGATCAAGAGTGATCGTCCCATTAGTGACTACTCCTGTTGCAGTGATATTGCCTCCTTTATTCCCAGCAAATGATACAAATCCCTTGTTTCCACTCTTGAAGTCCGTCAATAGACTTCTTTCCCCAGTCATGTGATGAGAGCAACCTCTATCTACGAACCATTTGTTGTTTACACCTGAAATTAACTCCTGCACATGAAAGAAAACAAGTTAGTTATCACGGGGAACCCAAGCCATAACTGACTTGGTAATACCATTCTCGTCCACATACTTGACCTCTTTCAAATACCCATCTCTCCTTTCAGGTGACTTGGGTTTTTGATTAAGAACCTGTTGTGAAGCTGAGTGATTAATATTCACTCTTGGCCTTTGAGTTGTCATTTGCTGAGGAGCCCTAGAGTAGTTTCTACTATAACGCATTTCATTGGTGTAACCCTGGGCTCTTCCTGGTGTCTGATGTTTGTTAGAGGTATGTGACCTAACTGGAGTATAACTCCACTTAGGTGTAGTACTCCTAAAGACAGGTTGTGGTCCTGACCTAGATTGACTAGGGACTCTATTCGGTGAATTTGTCCTAAGCCCTTCATTCTGTCTGATTGACACCGGTATTTGCTTAGCACCTACTCGTGTTGTAGCAATTAAGTTCTTCTCAGTATTTTGAGAACTATTTGAACTCAGCAATACTAGGCACTGATATTAAGGTTGGTTGGTCTGGTTGCCCTACAATCGATGTGGACTCTAGTTTCTTATAGGGATAACTAGAAGCAACGTGACCTTTCTCATGACATCTAAAACAATACATTTTGTCAATAGGCTTCTTATAGGTACCCTTTGACTTAGGAGTCTCACTAGTGTCCTATTCTTTTGTTTCAACTACAGAGTTTACAACCTCTTGGTTATTATCACTCACAGTTTTTGCCTTTTCCAGTTTTGTGTCACAAGTAGAGTGCATAAAATTAACAGTTTTCTTAACCTTAGGGGTTGCTGTTGACACGTTAGTTGTTGATGTCTTTTCAGTCTTAGTTACAATTGCTTCCTCTGATTCAACCGTTTCTGTGGTCTTATCCTGAGGTAGAGGCACACAGTTATTATTGAACAGTGGAGGACTTTCCTGATATCCTAGGTCCACTGGTTTCTTAGATTGTCTCTGTGCGTCTAAGATTTTGCCTAGATTCAGGGATGGGTTCTAAACTTTTTAAGTTTACTATTTGATTCAACAACTTTAACCCTAGCCTCTGCTAATCCTTTATCTTTTAAGGAAATGTCTTTGGTCAAGGCCTCTATGTGCTCATAAATTAGCTCATTCCTAACACTCTACTAACTCAGTTTGTCTTTTAGAGCTACGGCATCTTGAGCATCGACTTTCATCTTAGCCCTAAGATCTTCCTTAATATCTAACAAGCTAGCCTTTTTTGATTTTAAAGATTGGATTTGAGCTGTCATGGTTTAATGTGTTTCTAGCACTAGGTTCAATCTATCATTGAACGTAGCACATAAAACACATTAATCTTGAACGGTAGAAAAGTTAAGAGATACCTTTTTGTGATCTGATTCCGCATTGGCCATTTGAGCCGCAAACTCCAGAGTGGTCTGCTACTCAGATTTTTCCAACATCAAAGGATTTGAATCAGACTTCTGGGTGTCCTCCTTTTCTCCTTTAGCTCTTTCATCGGTCTCAGTTACCTTAGCGATAAAAGCTCTGGCATTAGACTCCGGATGAGTACTCCAATCATATGTACCATCTAGCTGTCTGTTAGAACAAACATTTGTTAACACACCAGCTATTGTATCTTGATTCCCTGAACTACCCGAATTTTGTCTTCCCTGATTCTGATAGTTCTTAACCTTTGGTCCTTGACATTCTCTAGCAAAATGTCCCAACCCTTGACAGTTGTAACACTTCACCTTCGACTTATCAAATCCAACATAGTTACTTACACTTAGATTTCTACCCGTTCTCTTCATAAACCTTTTGACCCTCTATGTTACCATGGCCAGTTGCCATTGAAGTTCCATTTGTTTTAAATCGTCTGGATCAACCTGATCATAATCCTCTTCTCACAGAGCTGGATCTTTGATTTTACCTTGAACGCAGTTGCCATATGCTGCTACAAACGAAGCTAGAAGATTTAGATGTTCCTCAGCTGATTTAGCACTCATAGGAATTTTGGTATAACCTTATGTAGGTCCCAAAAGGTTTTCCTAGTATGTTGCTCTAAGCTGTAGAGGGGGTGGGGGGGGGGGGTGAATACAACTATTTAAAACTCAACACACTTTTCTCAATGTTTAGGTATAGTATCAACAAGTGTTAATTACAAAAAGCTTGAACTGCGGAATGGTTCAAGCTAAGATGATAGATACAACAGATGTTTAATTAATCTAAGACACAATTACACTTAGTACAATGAATACACTCCCTAAGATGAACTTACTGTTTACAAGAAAGACAGATGGATAGCTTGAATAAGAACAGCTTGGACACACGTTACTGTTTTATTCAAGCAGACATGCATGCATGAAAACACACTTTTTTGCATGATCTGAATTTCACACTCTTGGTTATCTCACATTCCTTAGAAGCTTCCTTGTATACTCTCACTGAGAATCTCAGTGAAGCTTCCTCATTGGACAAGGAGATAGTGGGATGTCTTTCCAAAAAGACAAAACAACTTTTCTGCACGTTGTGACAAAGCAGAATTGGCTTTACATCGCAGAATCTTTGTCTTTTCATTTTTGTCTCTGTTGTAGAAAGCTTTAACTAAAACAGGAATGTCAACTTTGAACCTTTCATCTTCTGTTAAGGCCTTTTGATATAAGAAATGGTCTGTCACCCATTTCAAATATCCACTTTGTCTTCATGTAACAGAACAGCGTAGGCAGTCTTTTGCAGCTTCTGTTTTCCACTTTGTCTTCGACTTTTGTAAACTGATTTTGTAGTGAAAAACAATACATGAGCACATGGAAACATTTTCCATAAAGTGTTTGACCTGTTCACAAAGAACAGGTTCTGTTCATAAAGAACAGAACACTTAGAATTTTTCTAAGCTGCTCAACAGGATAGAGCAGCGTAGACAGTTTATGTCCAGCATGTTCAACAGAATAGAATAGCTTAGGCAATCTGTCTTAGTTGCAACAAATGCAATAGGGTAAACAGCTTTGACTAATACTTCAAATCACTTATCAGGTTTGAATAAGGAATTAACAGGCCTTAAATTATATGTTCAAGTGCATCAAACAAGTTTGCTTAAAAATCTCCCCCCTAAGATGTATAACAGGTTTGACCGAGGCCCTTTTTGTGCCTAACAATCTCCCCCTATTTGCAATAATCAGTTTAAGTTGATTCTATCAATAATCACTATAGATTTTTACAGTACACTTTGCTGGAATGAAATTACAACATTGAAGTAAAGTAAAGGATCAGTTTATATATACTAAATTTGATTACAAACAACACATGTTCTTACAAGAGTACAACTAATGTACTAAAGTAGATTGCAACTGATATAATAAGAAAATTACAACTAATGTAACAAAGTACAACATATGTACAAGGAAAGTTTCAACAATTTGGACTGTTGATAGTGGGAGAAAATAATAGCAAGCCTGTTCAACTAATGAACAACTTCCATTCTTCATCTACGCAGTATCAGATGGATCTCCAAGCTGTTGTGGTTCTTCTTCTCTGAACATTTGCTCGATATGCTCCCTGGTTTCTTCAATTTCCTCCATTTCATTTCTTAGGAACATTTAGTTGGGATGTTGAAGCTCTCCTCTCTCATGGAACCCTTTAAGTTGTTCCCAGATAGCTGTTCTCCATCTTACAGATTTTTTGAAGGAGTTGGCAAGTCTAAAATCTATGAGTTGCTTAAGACCAACCTTGTGCAAATCTGATGCTCTTTGGAAACACTTTTTCTTTGATTAGGGATCTACAAAAAATATCACGAGCTTAGGTTCTTCTATAAGCTTATCTTCATCATGTTCCACTCCTCTAGGCAGGCTGTGATCTACTCCCTTGATCTCAACAGCTACATCACCTTGAACAATCATTATTAGGAGTTATTCCAACTCAGTATCCTTTCTCCTTCTCCTGGCCTTGATCTTGTGTGCAACCACTGAGGTACCCTTGATTTGTTCTTCTGTGATCAGGCCAAGATTCTTAACTCTCTCCATTAATGTCTTGACATATGCCCTGATGGTCTTAGCAGTTTCTGACTTAGACTGACTCAGGGCAACTGCAGATTCCACCCATTCTCTGAACCCCATTTGAGCAATATCAGTGTGTTCATATGCTTCCAATTCTGGACCTTCAGCACCTAGCCTGGTTGTTTGAAGCTTCCACTGTTTGCCTTTCTTTGAAATGGGAACAACTTTGACAATTGTTTCCTTGGCAAGCGTTCTATTGGCAACATCAAAAAATTTCTTCCTCGCCAAGTTGTCAAAGTGAATTTGGGCTCTTGCAGAGGAGGATGCTGGCTTAGACTTGATCACAGAGACCTGAGCACCCTGTTCTTTCTCTCCTTCTTTCTCAACCATTGATTCTTTGGCAGCCTCAAGCAGTTTCCTTTGAACATCCAAGGAAGGCATTTTAGCTTTTCTTGCCTCCTTGTATGCAAAGGCCTTTGCAGCTTTAGCAGAGGCTTCATCTTTCTTTAGCCTTTCAAAGGCTCGAAGCTGCTCTTCTTTGTATTTATAATAGGTCTCCATAGGAACACCCATTCTTTGGCCCGAGCCTTATCAAATTTCAGTTGAACAGCTTTGAGGTAATCAGGGTCCACTGAGGCTTTCCTCTTCCCTTTAGCTGTTGTGGTTGAGACAGCGTCAGGTTCCTCTTCCTCTTATTGTTCTGTTTGCTCTAGTATTAGATGTCTCCTTCTGCTTGGCCTGTCCCTAGGAATGGATTCCTCCCCCTTAGATGGTGCAGGGTTTGGAGATCCAGGCTGAGCAGCTTCAGTTGATTTGGAGACATCCATAGTAGGACCTCTTTGGGAGACACCTGCTACTTGTCCCGCTGATGCTGATTTCTCCTTAGAGGGAGTTGAAGATTTCTCCCCCTTAGACTTGGTCTTT
>JAANYP010003186.1:0-27786 GCA_020465985.1 Centrapalus pauciflorus
GAATGAAGAGATCTAGAATGACACACACTCTAAACTGCTCTGATACCAGTTGTAGGTCCCGAGAGGTTCCCAAGTATATAGTTTATAAGCTGTAGAGGGGGGATGAATTAACATCAATTTAAAAACTACACACTCTTTTCTCAATGTTTGTATGTATTATCAACAATTTGTTAATTACAAACAAGCTTGAATGCGGAATAGTTCAAGCTGAGATGACAGATACAACAGTATGTTCACTAGTCTAAGACAAACTCAAACTAGATTACAATGAATACACTCACTAAGACGCACTCACTGTGTTTACAAGACTTAAAGGAACGGCTTATGTAAAACAGCTTAGACACACAGATGCTGGTTTACACAGAAGACTTGCATGCATGAAAATCACACTTGCACGTTCACTCTTGGTTTAAGCACTTAGCTTTCTTCACTCTACTTTCTGACCTTAGAAGCTTCCTTTTATACTCACTTAGAGGATCTAAGAGAAACATCTTCATTGGACGGAATGAAAAGGAAAAGTCTTGTTGAAAAGACAACATAACCTTTTCTGCACTTTTCTGAAAAGCAGACTTGTCTTCACATGTGCAGAACTTTTGTCCTTTTACTTTGTCTACTGTTGCATTGCCTTTAACTAATTTAGGAATGTCAACTTTGCGTCTTTCTTCCTTGTAAAGGCCTATTTTGATATAAGAAAAAGGTCTGTCACCCTTTTTCAAATAACCTTTGTCTTCATGTTACAGAACAGCGTGGGCAGGCTGAGCAGTTCTGTTTTCCACTTTGTCTTCGACTTTGTAAACTGATCTTGTAGTCAAAAAAAATACATGATGACTTGGAAACAATATTCCCAAAGTGTTTAGCCCTGTTCACAAAGAACAGGTCTGTTCACAAAGAACAGAACACTTTAAAAATGCCCAAGCTGCTCAACAGTGTAGAGCAGCGTAGACAGTTTATGTCCAGCCTGTTCAGCAGACAGAGTAGCTTGGACAAACTGTCTTAGTTGCAACACATGCAACATATAGAACAGCTTTCGACTGATATTGCAAATCATTTTCAGGTCTCAATAAGGCATATAACAGGCCTTAAATTCAACCTTCAAATGCATCAACAGGTTTGATTATAAATCTCCCCCTCAGATGTAGAACAGGTTTGACTGAGGCCTTTTTGTGCCTAACACTTTCATCTTCAGCACATGGGGTCTAACAGTTGTTCCTTCTGCCATTCTGCAGGAGTTCAGAACACTAGTCATATCATGTTTCTCAGTCCGAGCCTGAGTCTGGAACATATCATTTAGCCAGCGATACATCTGGTAAGCTGGGACATCCATAAGGTTAGTCCGCAGCTAAGATGTCATGGTCGCTAGCATTAGACAGGCAACATCGACCGAATCCTCAGAGTACTTCTTGAGGAGATTTCTCTCCTCAACTGTAGCAGTCTCTGCAGGAGCAGGTCCTGGTTCCTTTTCCAGAACATATGACTTTCGCTCTGTACTCAGAACATTAGTCAGATCTTATTTCCAGTTCAGGGAATTGCTTCTTTTGAGTTTTTCCATTTCCTGAATGGTCCTCAAAGTAGCAATTTTGCACTTTTAGGGAGGATTTTCAATAGGTTGGAGATTTGACGTTATCATTATTGTTGTTGTTATTATTTTTATTATTATTTAAACCGTTTCTATCTCTGCCTCTTTCAACCATCTAAAACATTTTTCAAAATTAGTATTTGATTAACCATTAATAAATCAATAACCCAAAATTCAAAAAATGATTTATTAATTCTAAGAACCCTTTTACTTATTCATGCACCCAACGGAGACTGAACCTACATGAATAAGCTACTTAGGCAGGCAACTTATCACCAATTACAACTCCCTTGCAACTCTTAGATCTTATGAGATTTCCAATTTCATAAATTGATCATGTTTAATCTTATCCACACCTTGGGCAACAGTCTTACTGAGGAACCACCACTGACACACACCATATAACAACTGCAAGTCACTGGCCCAAGTCTCACTTAGGATCCGCAATGCTCACCTCACAGCTCTCCGAGTTTGCGGCGTAAGCACCCAACGAAGGCTGAACCTACTTACGACGACCGGTCACCGTGAGTGCCACTATATGGACGGTGTGTTGTGTCAGATTTTTAAAAAGGGTTTATAACCAGTCTCTTACCAAGAACTAGTGGTCAGTCAGCGGGCCGGATCCTTTCGGTTAAAAGCCTCTCGGAAATTCCTACAACCACAGCCCGAGCGAGACTGTCCTAGACACCACCTATTCTGGTAAATAGTCCAGTTGATGTACCAGTTTATAAGAATTTCAACTCTTTGATCATATGAAATTTGAAAAATAAATCTCTTTTTATTTGAAAAACTAATTTCATAAAAATGTCTTATCTAACACCTGACAAAATAATTAAAGTTTCCAATTTAAACTTCCTTTTAAATACTTTAATTTTTCATCAAAAATGATTGTAGTTTTGATTTCTTTTATTTATCTACTTTGTCACCACAACCACGCAAATATAAATAAAGCATAAAGAAATAAAACATACAACCACATGGTGACATAGTCTTGCCAAAAACTAAATTGGTTTCCGAGAGCTATACAGACAAACCAATTAGGTCAAAACCTAAGGGACAAAATCAACACACAAGGCAAGAAGGTTGAACTCTTTCAGCTCCCACTAGCCCCAGCATCCGATGATGTCTCCGAGCGTCCTTGATGGATAACCTCCTTCTTGATGGACATCTTCGCCAAGATTTTTACATAATTTTAATCTAAATACATTTGCCTATTTTCTAACCTATTACAGATTATATCATAAAACCGTGATTCCAATGGCACGCAGGCCTTTCCAAAAATAACCAATAATAAAATAGCAATTATCAAGATTAAATAAACAACCATCACATATAAAGGGGCTCAACGCTCGGCTATGTCACAAACATAAATAAAGAAGTAAAGCATATCAATAATTCATTTTCATCTTGCCATGAAAATAATTCCAAAACCAATTAATCTACCATTAATTGAAGTAATCATATACAATATCGTTCTTAAATTAAACAAGTCTCGTAAACTCGAAATTTAGAAACACTTTCCATAATTAGAAACTTTTTCCCGAAAAATTCAAATTCAATTTCATCTTTGCATTATCTTTGGATTCATAACTACACTTTTTTTTAAATATTCAATGAACAATTCAAACACATTTGAAACTTAAACTTACTATTTTAAGAAATTTTTTATTAAACAACCTTTAATAAATATAGTTATTATTTTCAAATAATATTAATAAATAATTTAAACTTCCTATAAATAATTATCAATCAACTATTATTTAATTGAAACGCTTTTCAAAAAATAAACTTTATTTAAAATGTCAATTTGAACAATTTATACCAATAAATATTTAAAGCAATTGATCTTCTTTAAATAAAACCAAAAACTTTTCTTTGTGGTTTTAAACGGTTTCTACCAAAAACGTTAATGTCGAGATTAAATCTCAAAACATTAAACCATGAACGAGCATGAAACTCAAAGTCACGATTTCGTCAATTTGAAAATAGAATCCTTAAATTAAACTCCCTTAAATTTTATAATGCATTTTATGGAACTAAATATTAAATGCATTAATTTAATCCAGTTTGTAAATTAAAATTATCATTAAATTTTTATCAGACCAAAGATAAAAGAATATGGCCGATTTAAACAAAAAAATTGATGGCATTAATTTTAATTTCAACATTAAAACTTAACTTATAATTAAAACCGATTTAATTTAAACGACGAATTACCGGAAAACGGAAACGAACCAACTTAGTTAAAGGACTCATGCTCGAGTTCAATAACCCGTATGAACCGAAAGGAAGTAGAATATTAAAAACTTTGACGGCTGAAATTAATCGAAGCCTTTAGTCAACTCACTTTGATTATTTCGATTTCCATATTCCAATTAATCGTTTAACTATCGAATCGAATAATATTTAAACTGATTTGTGAATTTTATAAAACTAATAAAGTATCCCGCTATAATTTTATAAAACCGAAAATATATGAACATATATTTTGTCACAAATGTTTAAATATTAATAACCAAACACTTTTGATTTATTGATTCGATTTTAACGCATTTAATTTAATCGTTCAAGTTTAACCGTGAATTAAACGACATGACGAAATAAATCATCCATGACTTCGGCTACCACATCATAGCCGAGAGGTCATGGGTCTCAACCCATGGACGAAAACTCAAGGCCCGATTTCGCAAACCGAAATGTTTAATTCTCGACTTTAATTAATTAAACACTTTAAATAATCAAACATCAACTAAATAAAACGAACTAAGATTTCAAAATCCCGAGCTCTGAGGAATTCCAAGGCGGCCGAGAATCACCATGAGGTTTCCAAACCCTTTGGTCGATTTTCTCCAAGCAGAATCAAAACCTTAAACATTTTAATTATTGATTTCGATCGTTTAAACACTTTTAATCATAAAAATCAAAACTTTAAGAACATTGGACATAAATACTTGTATAATACCATCGTTATATTACTTGAGATGGCTCTGATACCACTGTTAGGAATTCGTATCGTTTTTCATAAAAACATAAACATTAATCACATTAAATGCACAACGGAAGCTTTTTAAAAATTACGAATTCCATACATGGATCATCAAATAAAACATAAGATAAGTAAACGTGAAAGCATACAAAAATACCTTTGTATTTGATGACAAGAATACACGAATGAGATGCGTTCGGTATGCACCAGTGATGACACGATCAAGCGGCGCCAGAAATGCAATCGAACACACGAAGAACGGAAAAAACACACTCGTAATTGTGTGTTTGGTACGGCCAAGATGGCCACACACAAAAACCAATTATGTGTGTGGCCGTGTGTTTTCCTCAAAATAAATTCCCAAAACCCTAGGTTATGTGTGTGTGTGTATATATATATATTTATTTATTTATTTATTTATTTATTTATAGATTCAGGTTCAAAAGGGTACCTCTCGAAATCAAGTGCACCCGAAGGTACCAACCTTAAAAAACTTTTTTTAAAATTGTTTTCTCATAACCATGTTTAATTTAATGTTATACGCATGATATTTGAATTTCACATACATTCACACTTTCAGTGTCCTTAAAAATTATGTGAATGCTCAATGCATATTTATGTGAATGGTCATCCATGTGAATGATCATTTCACAACATGTGAATGGTGTGAATGACCATTCACATTATCTTTTTTTACCATTCACAAGATTTATGATGTTGCTTCTTTTGAAAAAAAATCTTATAATGTTGTCTTATACATGTCTATTCAAAAAATATATGTGTGAATGATCATTCACATTAGGGTACGCTGGAATCTTACAGGTACGCTAATGAACCTGATTCTATATATATATATATATATATATATATATATATATATATATATATATATATATATATATATATATATATGTGTGTGTGTATATATATATGTACGTGTGTATATATATAGGGAAGGGTTCTATTGAGAACCCTAAATATTGTGAAAATTTAAGAACCTTTTATGGCCTTTGGATTAATAGAATCAATGATTGATATATTGGATGTCAATTTTGTCATTATTTAGAACTTTCATATTGCAGAATCTTGAAAATGTGTGAAAATGATATTTTTGTAAGAAAAAAAAATCTGTTTTTTCTCTTTCTCTCTCACTTTTTTTCAATCTCATTTTATTTTTCTTTCATGAGAATTGATTTTTATAGTAAAAACGTTTTTTATTTTAAAAAAAATTTTATATAGAAATTTATTACATTGCAAAAAAAAATTAATGTATTTTATATAAAATTATTATGTGTTTATATAGAATATTTTTTTTCCTATATAGAATATGTTAACGAACATATTCTATATACAATCTACGTAGAATGTCATGTAATCTACGTAGAATGACATGCAATCTACAGAGAATGTCGTGTAGAATGTCAAGTAACATATATTCTACGTAGATTACATGATAAAATATATCAAAAACACATTGAAACAAAAAAAAAGAAGATTTCATTTAGACATTATATCAAACACTTGGTATGCAACTGATATAAAATATACCAAAAAGACATTGAATAATAATGTTTATATACATAAAAAATACAGAAATGTATAATAAACATAAAAATATATGAAATATATAAGAAACATAACATTCTACATGGATTATGTGTAATTTTTTACAAGTACTCTTGTATTATATTCTATGTAGATTATCATGTAAAACATCTAATAAGTATTACATTCATTATAAATCTAATATCTTACAAATGATCTTCATTATAAAACATGAAAAATGAATCTGTCATATTTTATATAGAGTATCGCCGAACATATTCTATGTACAATCTACGTAGAATGACATGCATTCTACGTAAAATGACATGCAATCTACGTAGAATGGCATGCAATCTACGTAGAATGTCGTGTAGAATGTCAAGTATCATATATTCTACGTAGATTACATGATAAAATATATCAAAACACATTGAAATAAAAAAAAAAGAAGATTTCATTTAGACATTTTATCAAACACTTGGTATGCAACTGATATAAAATATACTAAAAAGACATTGAATAATAATGTTAATGTACATAAAAAAATATAGAAATGTATAAAAAACATAAAAATATATGAAATATATATAAAAACATAACATTCTACATAGATTATGTGTAATTTTTTACAAGTAGTCTTGTATTATATTCTATGTAAATTATCATGTAATCTACGTAGATTATCATGTAAAACATCTAATAACTATTACATTCATTATAAATCTAATATCTTACAAATAATCTTTATTATAAAACATTGAAAATGAATCAGTTATATTCTATATAGAGTATCGACGAACATATTCTATTTACAATCTACATAGAATGATATGCAATCTACGTAGAATGACATGCAATATATGTAGAATGTCGTGTGGAATGTTAAGTATCGTATATTCTACGTAGATTACATGATAATGTATATTATATGATAATCTACATATATTACATGATAATTTAGATAGACTATATATGATAATCTACATATATTATCTTGTCATGTCATGCAATCTACGTAAAATGTTGAATGTCAAGTATCATATATTCTACGTGGATTACATGATAAAATATACCAAAAACACATTGAAACAAAAAAAGAAGATTTTATTTAGACATTTTGTCAAACACTTGATATGCAACTGATATAAAATATACCAAAAACACATTGAATAGTAATGTTAATCTACATAAAAAGATATAGAAATGTATAAGAAACATAAAAATATATGAAATATATAAGATACATAACATTCTACATAGATTATGAATAGTAATGTTAATCTACATAAAAAGATATAGAATTATATAACATTATATATAGACACATAATATTTATATATAGCATACGTTAACTTTTTAGCAATTAAATAATTTTTATATAGAAAAATTATTTTTTTATAAAAAAAACGTTTTTTTACTATTAAAATCAATTCTCATGAAAGAAAGTGAAAATAAAAATGAAATAAAGAGTAAGAAAGTGAAAGTGAAAAAGAGATGCATACAATAAAAATGTGGAGAGAGAAAGATGATATTTTTTATTCCAAAAATACCCTTTTGATCCAAGGACTCTAAAAGGTTCCTAGGTTCTCACCATCTTTGAGGTTCTTAAAAGAGTCTATATATATATATATATATGGTTCGAGAGAGTACCACCCAAATGCAGCGCACCAGAAGGTACCACCTTTAAAAAAACTTTTTCAAATATTTTTTTTCATAAACATGTTTTAATTAACATTATGAAGATCGTATGTAAATTTCACATACATTCACATCTCCTAGCTCCTAAAAAAGGATGTGAACACACACTTACATAATTTTGAAGACATGTGAACATGCATTTATGTGATGTGTGTTTTCATGCACTTAGAGTGTTCGGATTTGCGTCAAATTCACATATGATCTGTGTAATGTTAATTAGAACATGTTCATGAAAAAAAATTTCAAAAAAATTACTTTTAAGGGTGGTACCTTCTGGTGCGCTGCATTAGAGGTGGTACTCACTTGAACCTAAATCTATATATATATATATATATATATATATATATATATATATATATATATATATATATATATATATATATATATATATATATATATATATATATATATATATATATATATCTGTGTGTGTGTATACTATATAAAATAAGAAAACCACTTGGAGTTTCTGGACCATTGGATTACAAAAAAATCAATGGTCCAGATTAATGACAACTCATAATTATTTATGAAATGTCTCTTATACCCTTAATTAAAATCAATAATTATACCTATTGCGTAAAAAACCTTAAAGTTGGACCATTTTTGTGATTAAAACCCCTAATCATTTTTTGTTGCACAAAAAACCTCTAACCGGTAAAATCTTTTGAAATTAGGACTTGACCGGTTATAATAGGTTGTTATGCTTACATGACACATACGTGACGTCCACATGGCAAACCCGACTTATGTGGCGCCTACGTGGCACTACATGTATAATTCTTAAACTGATTTTTTGCATAAAAAACCCCGAAATTGGTGACTTTTTCGATTAAAACCCTTAACTATATTTTTCTCACCTCTAACCAACAATAATATTTACCTTTTCTCTTTTTCTCTACCTCCGGCAACTCCGATTACTCTATCTCCTTTTTATGTTCAGTGTTGTTTATTTTATGTATGTATGTTCGATTAACTTTTGTCATTTAATCTTGAATTTTAACTTCAATTGTGCCGATGCAATCGATTTCATTTTGTGTTCACGAGTTGCATTTTTAGGTTCAGCTTTATGTTCAATTTCATTTATTTATATAAAATTTTAGCATCTGAATATGATCAGTCAGAGTAGTGAGGTTCGCTAGCCTAGAGGGTGGAGGTTTCATTGGGAAACGAATTATTTGTTTGAAAAATAAAAGTTTAATAAATATCCATGTCATCAAAACGCAATAAGTGAAAATACAATTTTAATTATCTTTGTTGGTTGGAGGTTTTTTATCAAATTAAAAATGATTTGGTGTTTTAATTGAAAAAACTAAACAAGTTGGAGGTTTTTTACGCAAAAATCTATTTAAAAGTTTTACACGTCATCAAGTTGCAACCGGCTAAACCGGTTGCAAGTCAGATTTTTTGAAAAAAGCCCAAATTTACAAAGTTTTAACCAGTTGGAGGTTTTTTGTGCAATGAAAAATGGTTGGGGGTTTTAATCGCAAAAATGGTCCAACTTAGAGGTTTTTTGCGCAAATTCCCCTTTTTTAAAATCATTTTCCAAATTTACTACCTTAACTTAATTACATTAAATTTTTTTATTTTAATTTTTCATTAATGAATTAATATTAAATTAATATTACCTAAAATAAATATGTGTCATTATTATCCTTAATGATCATAGTTAAATTCAAATGTAAAAATTTGGATTTAAATGTAGAAGTGTGGTAAATAAAGTTAAAATTTTTGTTAATTATTTTGCTAACAAGATTTAAAATTTAATTGATAAAACTTCAATTGTGAATATGATAAATTTTGATTGTTGATTTTCAGATATTCCATTTTTATATTTTATCATGCTCAAAATATATACACATTCACATATTTGAAGCTTTTTGTTTCTTACATTGATATTTCATATTTGAAGTTAATAAAAATTAAAAGGAACTTTTTTTACAAACACATATTATCTGTTTTTAATAATACAATATAATAATATTTTTATATTTAATATGGATTTATTCCGGCTAGCTCGAAGGGAAGGAAAGAGCGCTATAAGAGAAAGAGTGCCCCGAGAATGGGCTTTTGGGATTTTTACTGAAAGCAGAGGAAGCATTCGATGCATCATATAAAAAAAAGTGCAGCTGCCAGAGCCCCGTATTTACCAGCGGGGGCCCCGAAACAACTAAGTATTTTTTATCTTTGATTTAACTAGCTTTCAATTTTTTTTTATTTTAATTAAATATAAATTTTATAATAATTTATTAAAATATAAAAAAATATGTATTTTCTAAATCAACACATGTAATACATAGGTTGATTAACCTAAATATTATAATAAAACAAAAAAATTCATGTCATATGTGTAACACCCGGAATCTAGCAGCAGGTACGTGTAATTTATTTATTGGCTTTAAGAGTTGCCTTGATGAGTTGGTGGATTCTAATTGATTAATTGCACGTGAGTTTGTAAAGTAGATTGCTATTACGTGTAATTTTAATCGGTTGAGATAATAACCGGTCTAGTAGTAATTGGGGATTTGGGGTTGTTTTAATGAGTTAATTGACATTCTAAACCCAAGTCGTTAAATTGGGATTAATTGGATTAACGGGTGTTTACCCGGTGGTTAGTGAGTATTGTACCCGTGTTAATTGGGTCCAGGACCGGAAACGTATATATATCACGTGTATAATTTCCCTTTCTTCACTTTTCACCTTAAACTCAAAAGTGTGAGTGTGTGTGTTTGTATCCAGCTGAGTAGTAGAGAGAGAACCAGATTGAAAAGGATTAGAGGCAGCCATAATCAAGAGTTTGAACCCCTTCTTCTTCTCCTTCTTCTCCAAGTGGAAACCGAATTCAAGGCCGGAAAGTTTCCCAAGGTTAGTAATTCGTATCAAAACGAGTTGAATTGTTATATTCAGTAGTTAAGGTGGATTGGGGTTAGTTTGTAACCCCTGAGATAGATAAAATTTGGATTGGGAAGTGATTCCCGTAGCTGTATAAAAACAGAGCATAACCTGCTCTGTTCGTCGCCGCATCGCGCCCGCGCTCCCCTGGTCGCGCCCGCGATCAGGGTGAGGCGGCTAAAAGGTGGTCGCTGGTGGTTGATCGCGCCCGAGATATTAATCGCGGGTCGGACGAGCACGGGCATGCTCGGATGAGCCCGGCCGCGATAGGAAGGGCAGCGCGGGGTCATCGCGCCCGCGATGACTGGCCGCGACGAGGAGCCCGCGACCGCGATCCTGGCCGCGCTTGTGGGTCTTGGAATTTTGATTATGTTGAGCTAATGAGTCTAGTAGTATAGTCGTTATGAGTTCAGTATTTAGCCGTTACAGTGTAGTTGTATTTATTGTTGCCAGGATTCGTAGCTAAGCCTGGGCTTGTAAAGATTGTCATTGATAGCGAAGCTGTAGTCGTGCTTCAGGTGAGTTACTTACTTGTTGTATATTTTTCGGGTTCGGTGTAGATCCTTTTTCATGTTGACACTTGTTAGCACAGAGCAGAGCACGTGGATTACGCGTATTGTCGTGGTACGCAGAGTAGAGAGGCCTGTTGGGTCATTCCCAACTCAGAGTTCCTGACAACCCACTACTTTGTGGAGTGGGCTATGCAGGCTATTCCGGGTCGCTCCCGATGAGGCGTCGGGCAGTTGAGGCCGGCCGCACGTTGATTCTTAGTCGTTATATTGTGCTAACTATTTTATAAACTGTTTTAACGTTGTTTATAGTAACTCACCAGCTTTCCGATGACGGTTGTTTTAACTGTGGATCTCAGGTACGAGGACTGAGGCTAGGGATACAGCGGGCTGTAGCCGAGACCCGCCACGTGGACAGTAGTTAGTGACTACTTTCGTAAGTAGTCTTGCTATTTTGTGGTTTGGCTTATTAGCCAGTAACCTTTGGATGACTGTAACCTTCGACCATGCTATGGTTGACTGACGTTACTGATGGGGGTTGGTTCCCGTCTCGTGTTACTTTATGCTTGATGTTGATGTTAGTAGTAATTAGCTGTTTAACCCTTGATGATGTTGTCTATGATTGGATGACGTGGACTATAAGTCCCATGTGGCATTAGTCGTAAAAGTAGGGTGTTACAATATGTCACTTCTACAATACAAGAAAATTATATTTTTCCACATCTTTTCCAAATTTAACACCTTAACTTAATTGCATTAAATTTTGACTTTATTTTTTTTCATTAATTAATTAGTAATAAATTAGATTTTGTAACATTTAAAATTAGTGTTTACTTAAAATAAATATCTATCATTATTATCCATAATAATCATAATTAGATCCAAATGTAAAAATTTAAATTAGTTGTGGAAATTATTATTATTATGTATAATAAAGGAAAATATCAAATGTCACGAGTCACCTCTACGTTCATCAAAAAGATAATTACAACTTATAAAAAATAAAAGATAAATACAATTTAATATTTTTAAAAAGATAAATATACTCTATTTTTTAATCTGTAAATAATAAAAAATAAACACAATTATTATTTTTGTATATTTTAGTTTTACTAATATACATTTTATATAAATAAAATTAATTAAAAATATCCACGTAATATGAGGGTTATAAACTAGTATATATATTATAAATTAAGAATAATAGTTTTAATCAAACTCTAATATAATAATATAATATATATCTTAATATTTATCTTTATTATTTATACATTATATAATTATTTCTATAATTATATCTATTAAATAATATTTATCTTTTATATATTATCTAATAATATATAAATGACTAGATAATTATTTATATTTATCTCTATTTATTTGTTTATAATTATCCATCCAGTAATCCAATAATTAGATGATAATACCAATTCAAATAAATACATCTTTCATTTAATATCTAATAATAAATAAAAAACTAGATAAGTATTATGTGATTATCATCCAATGACATTTAAATCACTACAATATCTAATATTGCACTTATAGTCCCCGTACTTTGAAATATAATTAATCATCTATTAATTTAATCTCAAATATCATTTCGTGTCATAAACAATATCCAATTTATTTATTCAATAGTTTAATTGCATCTTCTCAGTTTTGCTCATCGGTGTAACCCTCAAGTGTTTTATGAAATCAGTCATGATGCAGTAGTAATGTCATCTTTACACACCATACACTAACAACAACTAAATTTTTGTTTCTCTATACTTGAATTCTTCTATGAATATTTTCTTGATAAAATTTTCAACAATAAAAATTTTACAAATTTATTCTAATGATTTGTTTTTTTTTTATTGCAATTACATCTTTGAAGAATTTTCAATAAATATTGATCTTGAAATATCATTAAACACCATACGGTTTAATAAAAATTATAATGTATTTTAATTTAACTATCATTACATATTTTGATATTGTGAATACTAATATTAAATTTTAATTTAATCTGAATATTTGTAACTATGTTTATACATTTTATAAGTCTTTTATATTCACTTAATATTAACCATACACTATATATTTTACTTGAAGTTTTTATGTTTAATTAGTTAGTAATTTTATATTTCTTTTAATTGATATATTTCATTTAGTGTAATATTGTGTTTTGTTATTTGGTTGTGATTTCATTATGGTAAAAAAGAACAATATGAAGTACCTAGCATTGTTTTTAATATTGTAATTCGACAAAAAAAACATCTAATTATATCATTATTCAAAATATGACATTTTTAATTCTTTAAATGCATTCTATTCTAAGAAGTTAACTATGAAAATTTAAGATTAAATTACCAATTTGGTTCTTATATTTTTCTAAAAATTTTTCATTTATCTTTCATTAGTTCATCCATCATTTATTTAACATGACTAATTATTACTAAATACAAAATTAATTTAAATTAAGATCATGATATATGATGGTAAGAACATTTTGTTCACTTATAAATAATATAACTTTGAGATTAATTGATGTATTTTTATATAACTTGAATCACTTCAATAATAATAATAATAATAATAATAATAATAATAATAATAATAATTATTATTATTATTATTATTATTATTATTATTATTATAATATTATAATAATAATAATAATTATTATTATTATTATTATTATTATTATTATTATTATTATTACCATTAGTTTTATTATTATTATTAAAAATAAACATTTAGATTTATTAATTAATTGATTTGAGCATCTGAATAATATTTTAATTTTTTTAAATTTATTATTAATATTATTAATTTAGTAACTAAAGTTTTTAACCAATTTTATTTATTATTTAGATTGGTTAAATGTTTTGGAATTATTCATTTTGATAATTTAAATGTTCAAATTTAAAGTATAGTTGTTGTACTTGATTTGATTTTAATTTTTTAATAAATAATATTAATAATCATTTAGTTAATTTTTGTTAAATATCTAAAATAGAGAGTTTATCTAATAAATAACAACAATGATCACTTATATTAAATTATAATTTTTTTTATAAATGGTAGTTATAATGATTTATCTAAGTTATATTACTTTTTTAAAAATAGTACATGTAATGATTTATGTAACTTTTAATTAATTATCTAAAAAAAAGCATGATAACAAAACCAATTAGGGTTATAAAAATACAATTGATTTTAATTTTCTTTTAAATGCAATTTCAAGTTTTCTTTCATAAATGATTGTTATAATAAGTTGTTTACTTCTATTTAAATATAACAAATATATAATTTACAATTAGTTCAATTTCTAAGAGTATTACTTACTTGATTTTATTTTAATATTTTAATAAATAATAGTACTTATCATCTAGTTTTTATGTGATCTAATTTAATTTTTCAATAAATAATAGAAGAAATTAATTCGTTAGTTTTTGTTTATTATCTAAATGTAACGAGTCAATCTAATAAATGATAGTAATGCTCTTTATATTTTTATATTTAAAATTTTAATAAATGAAATAATTTTATATTCTATTTTTAACTTTAGTGTTTGCATACTAAGCAACCAAATGATATATAACTTGATTTTCATTTTAAATTTTAAATTTTTTATACTATAACATAAAAACCATAATTTTTTTGAGGTTTTAAGAGCATATCGAAAAATATGCATAATTTTCATTCTTCTCATTTTTAAGAAGACACATTGTATTTAATATTAGGCTTTAATTTAGCATCTATTCAAAAATCGTACAATAATTTACGGTATTGTGCTTTTGTAATTGTTTTAGATAAATAATATTTGAGTTATGGTTGTTTTTATTCCAATTGTAGGGAGACAAAATATTTTTTAAACATCAGATTAGTAACAAGTGATTAAATTTTGTACCGTAGTTATAAAAGTGTATATTTTCAAAAGTATAAAATTGTTATTTCTAAAAGGTTATGTCTAAGCACTATATGTTGTACTATCTAAAGTTTATATAGTGACCCAAACAATATAAATTTTTAATAATTACATAATATTTGAAACCAAAAATAAAATAACAATGATGCACGGGTTATTTTGACTAGTCTTATATACTATAGAAGTTGAGTCCTACTACAATAGATGTAAATTTCTATTTTGGCAGAGAAAGGACACGAAAGTTAAAATTTAGGCCAAGAAAGATAATCAAAAGAGAGAGCATAAACCTAAAAATTTATCTTTTTAATTGGTCATTAATACCTTTTTTTGTCAAATTTGAATTTTATGTTATCTTTCTTGGCCTAAAAAATTTTACATTACCTTTATTGTCAATTTTTGAATTTTATATTACCTTTCTTGGTAATTTGTCCTTTTTTTATTTTAAGAGTCGTATACCTAATAAATTAGGTAATGAATTTTATTTTTGTATAACTTAATTCATTTAATAAATAAAGTTGAGTCCTACTATAATAAATGTTGGTTTTTTTTATTTTTATATAATTTAATTCATTTCATAAATAATATAAAGTTCTAGATTTATTAAATGTTGGCGATCAATCATTTTTTTTTATAAGTTGAGTCCTATACCTAATAAATTAGGTAATCAATTTTATGTTTGTATAATTTAATTCATTTCATAAATAGTATAAACCTATAGATTTATTAAATATTAGTAAGCAATGTTATTTTTATAAATTAAATCATTTCATAAATAATATAAACCTCTATATATGTTGTTTAAATTAAATCATTTTATAAATAATAATATTATATTTATTTTATTTAATTTGATAATTAAAACTTTTAGATTATTTTTACATAAAAGTGATTATCAATTTATAATTTGACTCCATGTGATAAATTTTTATAAGATTAAGTTATTTTATAAATATTCATAATCATATTTTTTTTTCAATGTTATAGTTTATGGATTTATTTAATATTCTTAACTATGGTGATATTGAATTTAATAATAACTACCTTGACCCAAAACATGATAGCAAAATAAAAAATATATGTATATGTCCTAACCATAATAAATATTGGTAATTAATTTTATTTTTGTATAATTCATTTCATACATACCTCAATTTCTTAATTTTTTCTTAATTATAATTCTTTTAATAAATACTTATAGTAATCATTTAGTTAAAATATATAAAAGTCGAGTCCCCAATTGGATAACAATCATTGTAGTCAAGTCAATTATATTATTTATTAATTAGTTATTTCACATGTATTTATCTTTATCTTTACATATATCTATATTTATATTATTTATACCTATGTTTATTCTTCGTTATAAAGCATTTACCTTTGTTTCATACTTTTTTAAATTAAGATATACAGCTCTTTATTATGTATAGTACAACTCTTATTATATATGTCTATTCTTATTAGCATTTCATTAAAATCTCATAAAGTTGTTTCAATAAATGACATACATAAGTAATTATTTTTATTGATAGAATAACTTTGATGGGATGGTCATGGACTTTGAATTCCTTTGATTATTGAAAATTAATTGATGATCTTTAAAATCTCTTAATTATTTTATTGACGAATGACTTTGATTGGAACGTTCATGGATTTGAACGGTTACCATTTTTAATTGGTGAAGTTGAAATGATTTCACTCTAATGGTTATTGTATTTATTAACATTAAATCATTGTTTAACTCTCATCTATTCAAATGATCTAAGACATGGGTACAAAAACACATTTTATCTCTATTTATATATTGATATAGAAAAAAAATAAGAAACAATGTTAATCTTGAGAGTTGGTGTAAAAACATGAAAAGTCGATTATTACATACATACAATTGATATAGAAAAAGATGACGACCAATACCAACCTATAGAAGATGACAAAAAATGGAAAGTCGATGGTTATGTTTCAAGGATGTACATACAGCCTAAACGAGTATCACGTAAAGATTGAATCCATCTTTTGTAGTAAGTAAATATTGTATCCATTTTTTTCTTAATGTTGTTATAATTTAGTTATGACAACTATGATGAATGTAACATTCAACATGTAATTTGTATATCTATATTTATTGGAGTTATTGACATTTAATTTGCTCATTATTCAACTTAGAAAGTTTCAATCCATAGATTTTTATATTTGGGTTTTATATGTCAAATCTACTATTCTAATATTGGATTTAAGATTTTCAATAATAATTTTTCTAAATTTGTATTTCGACTTAAATATCCTGAGTTAATTTTCATAATCGACTATTATAATCATTTAAATTTCTTAAAATTCACATTATGTTGTATTGAAAGATATTAACTAACATTAATATTTATATTAATTGAAAGTTAATGATGTTTAGATAAACATAAAAGCGGAGGTATTAATTGACGTTGATGTTGAATGTACAAGAGTGAAAATATACAAAATTTTGACATATAAGTCTAATTTTACTATTTTGTATCTGATTTTTATTTTATAGTCAAAATCTAATTTTATATTTTCTTGTTTTTCTCCCTTTAAACAAACCAAATATATGTATACATTTTATTATAATAACGTATAACATTAAACTTAAATAGGATTTCAATAAATTTAATAATGATAAATTTAATCGTTGATATTGATTTTTAAATTGACGATGAAGCCAATTCCAATAGGTAGCCAAAATATCATGTAGTATGGACTTGCTAATCGTTTAGGTAATTTATATTAAATATATAAAACATAACTGAATTCATGTAATAAAATAATTATTATTATTTATATTTAAGTTTAATTTACTTTTTATAAATAGTATCTATAATAATTTATCTAATTTTAATTAGGGATAATTGCGCAAAAAACTCCAAACTTGTCAGTTTTTTGTAATTAAAACCCCAAACCAATTTTCGTTGCATAAAAAACTTTGAACTATAAAAATAAGTAAATCAAGATTTTATCAATGGGTAATTGGTTGAAACCAACTATTAATCCTACGTAGACCGGTAAATAACCTATGTGGAATAAATTCTTATTATTGAAATCATTTGCCAAGTATTAAACATCATTTAAACCCCCGTTGATGATGTAATCCCGTTTAAAAATTACAATTAAAATTTATCAACGGGTGTTTAAATAATGTGTAATACTAGGCAGCCGGTTTCAACAATTAAAATTTATTCAACGTAGGTTATTTACCGGTTCATGTAGGATAAATAACGGTTTCGACGGGTTACCCATTGATAAAACCTTGATTTACTGATTTTTAGTTAGTTCGGGGTTTTCTATGCAATGAAAATTAGTTTGGAGTTTTAATCACAAAAAACTGACAAGTTGAAGGTTATTCTCTTTTAATTAAACATCTTAAACAAATCATTATATCAAAACAAATATAAAAAACATAGTTGAATGTAAGTTGAGTCCTATGTAATAAATGAGAGTACTAATTACTTTCATTTTATGTAATTAACTAAGTCTATATCTCACAACATTTTTTCTTTTGTAATTTTCTCAATCTAGAGTTTATATAGTAGTGACCATTATTAAGACACGTTTTTAATAATTACATACGATTTAAATAACAAAATCAATAGTCTGGTGCATCGCACGGGCCGTCATGACTAGTATATATAAAGTTGAGTCCTCCCTGTAATAAATGTGATAACAAATCTCATGTAATAAATAAGAAAATTAATGGGTTAATTTAACTTTAATTTTTTAATAAATGAGAAAACTAATGACTTAATTTAATTTTAGATTGTTAACAAGTAATATATAATTATACTAGTTTATGAACCCACACATTACGTGGATAAATATTAATAAATAATTGGTTATAATATATTTATGTAAAATTAAAATTAAAACATATAAATATTTAATATTTATAAAAATACAATAATGGTATGGTTATTTGTTATAGTCATTATTTAATAGTATTTATTATTTTAATAATTTTTAAAGTATTTTATTTTGAAATTTATATGTATTTAATATGTATTTTAAGTTTATATGTATTTTATTTTGAAATTTATTTATATATATATATATATATATATATATATATATATATATATATATATATATATATATATATATATATGGAAGGGTTCCTTTAAGAACCATAAATATTGTGAGAACTTAAGAACCTTTTATAGTCTTTGGATAAATAGCATCAATGGTTGATATATTGGATGACAATTTTGTAATTATTTAGAACTTTGATAGTGGAGAATCTTGAAAATGTGTGAAAAGGTATTTTTGGAAGAAAAAAATCCGTTTTTTCTCTTTCTCTCTCATACTTTTTTCATTTTCATTTTATTTTTCTTTTATGATAATTGATTTTTATGGTAAAAAACGTTTTTTATAAAAAAAAATATTTTTTTCTATATAGAAAATTATTTAATTGCTAAAAAATTAACGTATTTTATATAAAAATATTATGTGTCTATATAGAATGTTTATATAGAATATTTTTTTTCTATATAGAATATGTTAACGAACATATTATATGTATAATCTACGTATAATGACATGCATTCTACGTAGTTAGTCGTGTAAAATGTCAAGTATTATATATTCTACGTAGATTACATGATAAAATATGTCAAAAAACAATGAAACAAAAAAAGAATATATTTCATTTAGACATTTTATCAAACAATTGGTATGCAACTGATATAATATATACCAAAAAGACATTGAATAGTAATGTTAATCTACATAAAAAGATATAGAAATGTATAAAAAAACATAAAAATATATGAAATATATAAGAAACATAACTTCTACATAGATTATGTGTGATTTTTTACAAGTAGTCTTGTATAATATTCTATGTAGATTATCAAGTAATCTACATAGATTATCATGTAAAACATCTAATAACTATTACATTCATTATAAATCTAATATCTTACAAATAATCTTCATTACAAAACATGAAAAATGAATCTGTCATATTCTATGTAGAGTATCGACAAACATATTCTATGTACAATCTACGTAGAATGTCATGCAATCCACGTAGAATGACATGCAATCTACGTAGAATGCCATGCAATCTATGTAGAATGTCATGTAGAATGTCAAGTATCATATATTCTACGTAGATTACATAATAAAATATATCAAAAACGCATTGAAATAAAAAAAGAAGATTTCATTTAGACATTTTATCAAAAATTGGTATGCAACTGATATAAAATGTACCAAAAAGACATTGAATAGTAATGTTAATCTACACAAAAAGATATAGAATGTATAATAAACATAAAAATATATGAAATATATAAGAAACATAACATTCTACATAGATTATGTGTGATTTTTTACAAATAGTCTTGTATTATATTCTATGTAGATTATCATGTAATCTACGTAGATTATCACGTAAAACATCTAATAATTATTACATTCATTATAAATCTAATATCTTACAAATAATCTTCATTATAAAACATGGAAAACGAATATGTCATATTATATGTAGAGCGACGAACATATTCTATGTACAATCTACGTAGAATGTCGTGTAGAATGTCAAGTATCATATATTCT
This sequence comes from Centrapalus pauciflorus, assembly GCA_020465985.1. Lineage (NCBI taxonomy): Eukaryota > Viridiplantae > Streptophyta > Magnoliopsida > Asterales > Asteraceae > Centrapalus > Centrapalus pauciflorus. Next base: position 20,706 of record JAANYP010003186.1, read on the forward strand.
ACGTAGATTACATGATAAAATATACCAAAAACACATTGAAACAAAAAAAAAGATTTCATTTAGACATTTTATCAAACACTTGGTATGCAACTGATATAAAATATACAAAAAACGCATTGAATAGTAATGTTAATCTACATAAAAAAATATAGAAATGTACAATGAACATAAAAATATATGAAATATATAAGAAACATAACATTCTACATAAATTATGAATAGTAATATTAATCTACATAAAAAGATATAGAATTATATAACATTCTATATAGACACATAATATTTTCATATAGAATACGTTAATTTTTTAATAATTAAATAATTTTCTATATAGAAAAATATAATTTTTTTGTAAAAAACGTTTTTTTTACTATTAAAATCAATTTTTATAAAAGAAAAAGAAAATGTGAATGAAAAAAAAGTAAGAGAGAGAAAGTGAAAAAGAGATGCATACAATAAAAAAGTGGATATATTTTTTAATTCCAAAAATATCATTTTGATTCAAGGGCTCTAAAAGGTTCTAAGTTCTTACAATCTTTGAGGTGCTTAGAATGTCATGCAATCTATGTACAATCTACGATGAATCTATCATATTCTATGTAGAGCATCGACGAATGTATTCTATGTACAATCTACGTAGGATGTCATAGAATCTACGTAGAATATCATGCGATCTGCGTAGAATGTCATTCAATCTACGTAGTATGAAAAGCAATCTACGTAGAATGGTATGCAATCTTAGTAGAATGTCATGCAATCTACGTAGAATGTCAGGTAGAATGTCAAGTATCATATATTCTACGTAGATTACATGATAAAATATTTTTAAAAACACATTGAAACAAAAAAAAGATTTTATTTAGACATTTTATCAAACACTTGGTAAGCAACTGATATAAAATATACCAAAAACACAATGAATAATAATGTTAATCTACATAAAAAGATATAGAAATGTATAATAAACATAAAAATATATGAAATATATAAAAAAAACATAACATTATACATAGATTATGAATAGTAATGTTAATCTACATAAAAAGACATAGAATTATATAACATTCTATATAGACACGTAATATTTGTATATAGAATACATTAATTTTTTAGCAATTAAATAATTTTCTATATAGAAAAAAATTATTTTATTTATAAAAAATGTTTTTTTAATATTAAAATCAATTCTTATAAAAGAAAAAGAAAATGAAAATGAAAAAAAAAGTAAGAAAGAGAAAGTGAAAAAGAGATGCATACAATAAAAAGGTGGAGAGAGAAAGATAATATTTTTTATTCCAAAAATACACTTTTGATCCAATGGCTTTAAAGATTTCTAGGTTCTTACAATCTTTGAGGTTCTTAAATGAGCCTCTCCCTATATATATATATATATATATATATATATATATATATATATATATATATATATATATATATATATATATATATATATATATGGATCATTGCAGAACCTAAATTTAGTGTAGAACCGTAGAACCAATATCGTCCATAGATTAGATTAATCTAATGGTCTTGATTAAAACCATAAAGTTTGGAATTAGTGAAAAAAAGATTGACATTAATGATTTTTTAATTCTTTGGGGGGTAAAAAAGGAATAGATTGGAAATAGCAAAAAGATTGGCATTAGTAAAATAAATATCATTTTTCTTTAAATTAAAATAACATTAATATGATTAATTGTTAAATCAAAAAAATTATACCATAAAAACGAGAATTTTATACTCTTTAAAACGAGACCGGTCATGATATATTTTTTTCAAAAAATTTTACGTGTTTATTTTTCGTAAAAAAAATTACCCAGACCACGATGCAATGTAGCATGACCGGTATCATTCAATGTCGAATGAACACTTGATATCGTATATTCAACGTCGATGCAACACTGCATGTACATTCAAAATTAACAGAACCAAAATAATGGTCAAAATTAGTAGTCAAAAGTTGGTTGATTTAATGGAAACAATAATGACATATTTTTTTCGAAAAAATTTTACGCGTTTATTTTTCGTAAAAAAAAAATTACCCAGACCACGATGCAATGTAGCATGACCGATATAATTCAACGTCGATGCAACATTGCATGTACATTCAAAATTAACAGAACCAAAATAATGGTCAAAATTAGTAATCAAAAGTTGGTTGATTTAATGAGAACAGTAATGACATATTTTTTTCGAAAAAATTTTACGTATTTATTTTTCGAATAAAAAATTACCCAGACCACGATGCAATATAACATGACCGATATAATTCAATGTCGAATGAACACTTGATGTCATATATCCAACGTCGATGCAACACAGCATGTACATTCAAAATTAACAAAACCAAAATAATGGTCAAAATTAGTAGTTAAAAGTTGGTTGATTTAATGAGAACAGTAATGATATATTTTTTTTCGAAAAAATTTTACGTGTTTATTTTTCTTAAAAATTTTTTTACCTAGACCTCCATTCAATATATTATATGGAGATCATTCAACGTCGAATTACAGTTTATATCACACATTCAACACTGCATGTACCTTCGATATTAAAAGAGTAAAAAAATGGTCAAAGTGGGCAGTCAAATTTGGTAGGCTACTATTAATTCAATGTTAATTGCATAATTACCATCTTATCCCTAGTGTTTTATAATAATCCAATGGTTTAGATTGGTTCTATAGTTCTGCACTAAATTAAGGTTCTGCAATTATCTCAACCCTATATATATATATATATATATATATATATATATATATATATATATATATATATATAGGGGAGGGTTCTTTTAAGAACCATAAAAAATGTGGGAACCTAAGAACCTTTTATGGCCTTTGGATTAATGATAATCAATGGTTGATATATTCGATGACATTTTTGTAATTATTTTGAACTTTGATAGTGGAGAATCTTGAAAATGTGTGAAAAGGGTATTTTTGGAAGAAAAAAATCTGCTTTTTCTCTTTCTCTCTCTTACTTTTTTTCATTTTCAATTTATTTTTCTTGCATTATAATTGATTTTTAAAGTAAAAAAATGTTTTTTATAAAAAAAATTATTATTCCTATATAGAAAATTATTTAATTGCTAAAAAATAACGTATTTTATATAGAAATATTATATGTCTATATAGAATATATTTTTTCTATATAAAATATGTTAACGAACATATTCTATGTACAATCTACGTAGAATGTCATGCATTCTACGTAGAATGACATGCAATCTACGTAGAATGTCGTGTAAAATGTCAAATATCATATATTCTACGTACATTACCTGCTAAAATATATCAAAAACACATTGAAACAAAAAAAAGATTTCATTTAGACATTTTATCAAACACTTGGTATGCAACTGATATAAAATAAACCAAAAAGACATTGAATAGTAATGTTAATCTACGTAAAAAGATATAGAAATGTATAAAAAACATAAAAATATATGAAATATATAAGAAACATAACATTTTACATAGATTATGTGTTATTTTTTACAAGTAGTCTTGTATTATATTCTATTTAGATTATCATTTAATCTACGTAGATTATCATGTAATCTACGTAGATTATCATGTAAAACATCCAATAACTATTACAATCATTATAAATCTAATATCTTACAAATAATCTTCATTATAAAACATGAAAAATGAATCTGTCATATTCTATGTAGAGTATCGACGAACATATTATATGTACAATCTACATAGAATGTCATGCATTCTACGTAGAATGACATTCAATATACGTAGAATGACATTCAATTTACGTAGAATGACATTCAATCTACGTAGAATGGCATGCAATCTACGTAATGCAATCTACGTAGAATGGCATGCAATCTACGTAGAATGACATTCAATATACGTAGAATGGCATGCAATCTACGAAGAATGATATGCAGTATACGTAGAATGACATGCAATCTACGTAGTTAGTCGTGTAGAATGTCAATTATCATATATTCTACGTAGATTATTACATGATAAAATATACCAAAAACTCATTGAATAGTAATGTTAATCTACATAAAAAAGATATAGAAATGTATAAGAAACATAAAAATATATTAAATATATAAGAAACATAACATTTTACATAGATTATGTGTGATTTTTACTAGTATTGTATTATATTCTATGTAGACTATGATGTAATCTACGTAGATTGTCATGTAATCAACATAGATTTTCATGTAAAACATCTAATAACTATTACATTCATTATAAATATAATATTTTACAAATAATTTTAATTATAAAATATGGAAAATGAATCTGTCCAATGTACGTAGATTGTACATAGAATATGTTTGTCGATACTCTACATAGAATGTCACGCAATCTACGTGGAATGACATTCAATCTACGTAGAATGACATTCAATCTACGTAGATTGACATGCAGTCTACGTAAAGTATCGACGAACATATTCTATGTACAATCTACGTAGAATGACATTCAGTCTATGTAGAATGACATGCAATCTACGTAGAATGACATGCAATCTACGTAGAATGTCATTCAATCTACGTAGAATGTCATGTAGAATGTCAAGTATCATATATTCTACATAGATTATATGATAAAATATACCAAAAACACATTGAATGTTAATGTACATTTACATAAAAAGATATAGAAATGTATAAGAATCAAAAAAATATATGAAATATATAAGAAACATAACATTCTACATAGATTATGTGTGATTTTTTACAAGTAGTCTTGTGTCATATATTCTATGTAGATTATAATGTAATCTACGTAGATTATCATGTAAAACATCTAATAACTATTACATTCATATATATCTAATATTTTACAAATAATCTTCATTATAAAACATTGAAAATGAGTCAGTCAAATTCTATGTAGAGTATCGACGAACATATTTTATATACAATATATGTAGAATGTCATGCAATCTATGTAGAATGACATTCAATCTACGTAGAATGACATTCAATCTACGTAGAATGTCATGCAATCTGCGTAGAATGTCATGCAATCTATGTAGAATGTCGTGTAAAATGTCAAATATCATATATTCTACATAGATTACATGATAAAATATATCAAAAACACATTGAAACAAAAAAAAAGAAGATTTCATTTAGACATTTTATTAAACAGTTGGTATGCAACTGATATAAAATATACCAAAAATACATAGAATAAAATTGTTAATCTACGTAGAATAACATGCAATCTACGTAGACTGACATTCAATCTACGTTGAATGACATGCAATCTACGTAGAATGACATGCAATCTACGTAGAGTATCGACGAACATATTCTATGTACAATCTACGTAGAATGTCATGCAATCTACATAGAATGACATTCAATCTACGTAGAATGACATACAATCTACGTAGAATGTCGTGTAGAATGTCAAGTATCATATAGTCTACGTAGATTAAATGATAAAATATACCAAAAACACATTGAAACAAAAAAATAAGATTTCATTTAGACAGTTTATCGAACACTTGGTATACAACTGATATAAAATATACCAAAAACACAATGAATAGTAATGGTAATCTACAAAAAAGATATAGATTTGTATAATAAACATAAAAATATATGAAATATATAAGAAACATAACATTCTACATAGATTATGAATAGTAATGTTAATCTACATAGAAATATATAGAATTATATAACATACTATATAGACATATAATATTTTTATATATAATACATTAATTTTTTAGCAATTAAATATTTTTTTATACAGAAAAAAATTTATTTTTTTATAAAAAACGTTTTTTTAATATTTAAATCAATTCTAATGAAAGAAAGAGAAAATGAAAATGAAAAAAAAAGTAAGAGAGTGAAAGTGAAAAAAAGATGCATATAATAAAAAAAGGTGGAGAGAGAAAGATAATATTTTTTATTCCAAAAATACCCTTTTGATCCAAGGGCTCTAAAAGGTTCCTAGGTTCTCACTATCTTTAAGGTTCTTAAAAGAACCTCACCCTATATATATATATATATGTGTGTGTGTGTGTGTGTGTGTGTGTGTGTGTGTGTGTGTGTGTGTGTGTGTGTGTGTGTGTATGTATGTATGTATGTGTATACTATTAGAATAAACAAAATGTAATGAAATATGATTTTATTAATATTGCATTATATTTACTTTTTACTTGTTTAATATTGTTTGTATAATCTTTATTTATGTTTAATATATTTTAATAAATTTATAGACACATAATAATTTTTTTATATAGACATATAGATAAGTATGTATAATATGTAATTTGGACATATTTGTATTATATTAATAATAATAACAATAAATTTTAGACAATGAGAAATGTAAACAAATGTTTGATAGAGTTAAAGATTTATTAATATTTATTTAAAAATAATAAATCGTATTTATTTTTTTACTTTATATTTGTTTATGTATTCTATTTTATACTTGTATTTATCATATATTTTATATTTGTATCTATATTTTGTATATGTATTTATCTTTTCATATTTGTATTATTTTATTCTTTTAATATTTCGTATTTATCTTTTTAGTTACATTTTATTTTTATTTTATTTTTGTATTTATCTGTTCAGGTGAAACGTGGAGGCAACACGTGAAAAATTGTGTTCGCCTTTATTTTATATATATATATATATATATATATATATATATATATATATATATATATATATATATATAGAGAGAGAGAGAGAGAGAGAGAGAGAGAGAGAGAGAGAGTCAGGTTCAAAAAAGTACCTCCCGAAATCAAGTGCACCTGAAGGTACCAACCTTATAAAACTTTTTAAAATTTTTTTTTCTCATAACCATGTTTAATTTAATGTTATACGCATGATATATGAATTTCACATACATTCACAATTTCTGTGTCATTAAAAAATTATGTGAATGCTCAATGCATATTTATGTGAATGGTCGTCCATGTGAATGGTCATTTCACACCATGTGAATGGCGTGAATGACCATTCATATGATTTTTTTTACCATTCACAAGATTTATGATGTTGCTACTTTTGAAAAAAAGTCTTATAATGTTGTCTTATACATGTTCATTAAAAAAAAAA